>CM057091.1:20979033-21201533 GCA_029959045.1 Taenioides sp. WSHXM2023 | reverse complement strand
TATGGAGATTGCATGGTTTTTCATCAGCCTGCTTTTCAAACAGTGCTGGTAAAACGCTTGTTAGGAGCAACAATAGAATACTGAGGAGGGTGTAGCGGCTGATTAAGGCACTGTTCTTAGCATGCATATTAAAATGATAACAGCTGAGCACGGCCATGTCACAATCACTGCTGTTTGGCTCTTATTTCCATTCACACCACCTCTTTATGCTCTTTTGCAGAGCTGTGGCGTAGTATGTGTGTTGTAGAGGGGTTGCAAGAGCCCCAGTGTGTTCCTACAATAGTGAAGGTTAGCGAGGCCAGCCAGGATAGCAAACCATTCTCCTCTGCTTAACAATAGCCACGTGTATCTGAATTGAATGTGGCTTTTGATAGCCATTCTAATTTAAAAATCATTTCTATAGTTCTATCCATTGGGACAGGGTCAGTCGCGCCTATATGTCACTCTGATTTGTATCTGGGTGCCTATATTAACATGGTGTCCAACAGCAGTGCACCATTACAGGGCCTTATGAACACTATATCACACACCTGTGTCCGACCCAGACGTGCTTTCATTGAGTGTCGACTTCACCGGCCGCGTCCCCAACTAGACCCCTGTCTCAAGCATTTGGCCAGTCATGCTAGACGCCTGTGGAACGTGCAGTGGCCTGGATAGGCCATAGACAGGAAAGAGGATGTCTAAATCAGCCAGTGAGCCGAAGGCCTTCCATAAATCCTCCAAATGGGCTCCGGTGGAGGACGTAAAGCACACCTGCAAGACTTATGTAAGTCTTATTAAACCATAAATTGCTAACACCAGCCCCTCACCGGAGCTGTTGTTGGAGGGGATAAATCTCTACGAGTCCAGTCACAAGTAAGTGAGAGTGAGAAGAGAGATAAAGTAAACTACATGTTTCAGACAGAGTGAAGGGAGAGTGCAGCCCGTGTGTGACAGAAAAACAGTACTGTTTGACCATACTGCAGATAACACTGACCTTACTGTATCCACCCAAAAGCTTCACTACCAGTATAATAAAAATCAAAGACTTAATTGTCATTGTCACTTTACAAAAATAACTTGAAATTTGCTTTGGCATCAATCGGCAATCAGCTATGAACAGATAAGTTCACACACACAGTTCTGCCATGACATTTATGACAGTACTTTTCACACTATATTTTCATACTCCATTTTAAAAAATAAATGACTGAAACCAGTACAACTAATGCAAAACAATATACAGACTAGTACTACATGAAAAACAGAGAATGATAGTTGTACTTCTCCTGAGCCCGTGCAGCCTGTTCCCAGCGCACAGCCTCCCTCTCCTCCTCCCGGTCGACCTACCTGCCTGCTTGTGGTCCTTGAATTAAACATCAAAGCGCAGGAGTGTAGGCCCCAACAGCCATAAATAAGAGTGTGCAGGGCCAGGGGAGGGAGGATGCTCACTGTGTTCTGATGGGGAGAGAACAGGTCACCCGATCACTCATACACACACTGTCAAAGCACATTCATTTGTTCACAAAATGGCTGATGTTGTGTGGACTTATTGATTTCTGTGTGCCATCTGTCTTTTCTGAGGCTTTGGCAGGAGCAGCTCTGGCACTACCAACATCAGGTTCATCTACAGCAAGTATGTCCCTGTTCTCCTTAAATTGTGTTGTGTTTTAGTTTTTGTTTTTCCTCGAGTGATGCAGAAAAGAGGGAGCCACTGTCTGTGTGAATGTTCATGTATGTTGGTTTGTGGGGAAAATGTAAACTGAAATAAAACACCACTTATTTATTTATTTATTTTTAGTTTGAATTTCAATTGTATATGAAGAAATGAGGAAATATGAAGAATATAAATCATGAAAAAAGGAAAAAGGAAATGAAATGAAAAACAAAACAGGCATAAATCTACAAATCGTTTTCTATTAGTTCCAGACACTCTCCAATATAAATGTGTGAATACAATTATATTCCAAAATGAAATGAATGTGTAAACTAAAAATAGGTCAAATAGTACAAATAGTACTAATTTTTTATTAATGATGCATTGTGTGTATGCAAGTATACAATTTAAACAGACCTGCGCTTTCCAACATTTGAATGAAACCTCACAAACTCAGCTAGTTTGGGCTCACCCTAAGTGCACCGGTGGTAGTGTTTTTCAGAAATCTGTTCTAGAGGTGTTAATTAACATCTCATTTGTCACAGACACCTGCATACACAAGTCTGTCTCCTCCTCTCACTAAGTCGTGCTCAAGTCGCAGTGTACCTCCATGTGATCCGGAGTGTGTGAGGGGCAGGCCTGAAGCACCGGGCCCAGCTGCTGTGCTCTGGATCTGTGTCAGCCCAAACCTCCACACACGCATGGGCATCCCGGGCTGTTTGTGTTGGTGGAGGGCACATGTTCCTGGGTACATTCGCACAGCAGTGGTAAACAGGCTTTTATGAGTGTGTGTAGTGTGGCTGCTATATGTGAAGTCTGGGATGTGCACTGCTGCTGTTAGGACAGATTGAGGATGTTTGCGCCTGGTGTCCTGGCTCCACCCATGTGCGCTACAAACACACAAGCAAAGGTTTACCACCAATGATTCAGTTTGGAGCTGGATTTTAGAGATCAAGAAAAGCACCAATACACAATGTGTCTCTATGTATTTATGTGAAATTATGCTAAATTACTTAAATGAAAGAGCAGAGACAGGACCTGTTTGTATGTAATGTGACTATACCGTTTGATATGTTTTTTTTTCAAGAGCGTTACACTTAATTTTACACAATCATGTCTGCACAACATGGAAGAACTGGGCATTGGGAAAATGTAAGTTATTCATTCAAAATGTTGCTACAGTTGGTGCGATGTATGGTTCTTCCACCTCAGGAAATTCAAGTTTAGACAAGTTAGTGTAGTGTTTAAAACAAGAATAATGAATACAAGACTACTTAAAGGCTGTATTCCCAACTGAGAAATAAGCAGTTGGTATAAATCAAAAATGTAACTTTCTTAGAGACTGTTTCAAACAAAAAACAAAACTTTAAATGGCGAGAACGTTCATAGACTTATGTTTGTCCCTGGTAAGATGGCATAATTATTACATACACTTGTAATTTATGTGATTTCTCTGTAGGTGTGGCAGCTTTGCAAAAGAGAACATTAGGTCCTGAATGTTATGTAATTATCTAATGATAGGGTGAATCATAATTGACTTTCATTGAAGGCAATATTTGATCTTTAAATAAGTCTGAAGGGTTTAATTACCAATTTGACAGCAATTAGTTGTACACTTTATGACTATAATCAACACAATGGGATAAAAAGATAATACTGTGTTATATTATTCTATCACCTTCTTTTAGGTCATGTGTATATCTTTTATCTACAGATTTCAGTGTCAGTACACCCCAGACAGTTGTTAGTAACATGATTGACCCAATTACTTAAGACTTAGAGAAATCACACTTGTAGTGGTGTATTCATATCGCAGAGGTTTTACATCAGATGCCCTTCCTAACAAAATCTTCTGTTATTTGTGATAGAGACTGCACAGAAAGTACACTGCGGTCCGTTTGTGTATATATAAATAGTCCTGTTTTTATGGCACCTCTTGGCTTTACCCATTTTCCCTGATGACTCTTTTATTCCTGTGATAGAAATTGCCAAATAGACTAAAGGTGAGAAAAATGACGCTGACATGAATTGGTCTTTTTTGAGGGAGAACCACAATTACCCACTAATGCGCGATGAAACCAGAAAAATGGACAGTCGTTACGTGCCGAGACACGCAGCGACGGCCAAATCATTCTTTCTCAGCTGTACAATCCTCTGCTCCAGGAATAATCACTCCTGTATTCCTAAACACCTGCGCTTCACTTGCCCCGACCTGCCGCCCCAAATGAGTGCAATTAATGACAATTACGCCCTGGGTGTCAGAACGCACTGATCGGAATCTATGTGGAGGCCGGAGTGCGTGTCGGCCAGGTAAATCTGTAATGATAACAGCTGTAACACAGTGGGGTGGAGGGGCACATCATAATACCACTATGCCATTTATTTGTGTTTGCTGGAGCTCCCAGCCACATTAAACAGCCTAGACAAATCAGGATGAATGCATGCGGGTGCTGCCTCCAGGCTACGCACAGACTAAAGAAGCTCCAAATCGTCATCAAGTGGAGATTAAGGAGGGATTTATGCCAATATTATTTCCATGTCAGATATTGAATGTTGTAAAGTGATATCTCCCTTCTCTATTTAAAAAAAAAAAAAACTGCATGTGTTTTGCATTGAGTACACTGTTCAGTTTTTGTCATCTCTTGTCTATTCAAAAGGTGTGGGAGTTCAAACAGATGATGATACCTGTAATTATGAAAGATGATTTATTGTGACGCAAAATGTAATTGTTGTATTTCTAATGCTCTAATGATCAATGGTATAAATAGGGTAAGGTAAATACGTGTATTTTATGAGCGTAATTACTGAGACTCCAATCTTCACAGTAACCCAATGGTTGGCGGTTTGGCCACACTACTGTAATAGGCGTAGCGCTGTTGTGCCCCTGGGCAAAGTACACAAACCTGCTTGTGATACTTTGTGTAAGAACTATCTACCTTTGTTATCCATGTTGTATACCACAAGATAGTAAAAAAAAATATGGCTTACACAAAATAACAGCCACAAAAATCCAGTAATTTGTTATTGTGGAACACTTGAAACACAAATGAAGAAGACCATGCATGTTCTTAGGTGGTTAAACTCCAACCTCTTCCTTGTGTGGGCTCACTGTCCTCTCCCTCTGAAGATCCATTAGCATAAAGGCATTAGAATGTGAATAGGAATTAATTTGGACTTTCCCCTCCATAGAAATTAATGGAAGTTTGTTCTGCCCGTACCCCTCAGAAACTGCTCCTGCACACTCCATAAATATTAATATTAATACACCGGCGCATTTAAAGTTAGCGCTTGGCTGCGGCCGTATACTGAATATTATTAGAGATACATTTCTCATGAGGAGCACAGCTGAGTGAATGCATTGCCTTGCCGTTGTGATCTGTAAAATCCAATCTTCATACAGCACAAAAAGTTATTTTCAGAGCGACGCCAGATTAGCAGGGCCCAATGGCTGCCGTCTAAAGCCATTAGGCAGGTGAGGAGTTTTTCTTTTCGACGCACCTTGAGAGAGAAGGCCCGGTGCTTGGATTCACGTCACACTATTATCATGCTTGAGCAGATCATCTTGGCAGATAGCCATTATCACCACGTCAACGCTTTGCTAGCATCTCCGCTCGCACACATAATACAGACCGCACAAGTTTTGACACTCACCAAATGACGAGATTCACCTGCTTTCACGTCTCTGAGGGCTTTGTGGCTCCTGTGTGTGGCTTGTGGTAGTATCACTCATCTTCAATAGCAGACTACCACAACAGCGGACTGCACCAATATGGGCTTGTAGTACTGAAGACTCACCTGGAAAAAGTAGTAAAAACAAATCCACTTTAAAATTTATGACCATTTACTTTAGGACGTGTGTGTTTTATGTAGTGTTGTAATTGGCAAATTTTCCAAGAAGAAAACATGCAGGTGCATCTACACTCATTTGATTCTGAACATTAAACAGTTCAATTCAAAGAAGGCCTATGTGAATACATTCAGTATAATAACTTAATTGCTTCATGGAATAATTTGTATTGTCAATATTAAAGCTACCAGCATGAGGTCAGCTGGTAGCTTTAATATTGACAATACAAATTATTCTTATTAATCTTGTAAATTAGTTGTTGTTTTTACTCACAGGTCATATTGCAAAAACAGATTTCACAGAACACAAAACTCTGAATTAACAGCCTGATACTTTGCTAAAATATGTTTTGGGATAAGACTGTGTTGGCTGTTTGATGGCATCCAGTCCAGCTTCATTTAGAAAGGTTTGGGTAACAAGATCTTGCTAAGTTGTTGTTGTTTATATGCCAGATAGCCTTCCTACCCTTCCTTAAGATGTATTTCTTGAACACACAATATCTCTCTCATAATCTCTTCCTTATATTCATCTATTTCTGACCGTTGCATCAGTAGTACGTAGGACACATTTGGGCAAACAGTTGGTAATCTGAAACAACCACAACTTAAGAGCAATGGTGGCTGTGTCAGTATTCGGCGGGTGCCCTCCTCTTCCCTGTAGCCTCCATAGGTGTGCCGATCCTGACAGGTTACACTGGGTAAGGTGAGAGACGGGCGCTGGGCTGGTTTCAAAGTTCCAGTGTGTGGGTGTATGCAACGTGTCACCTCTCCAGTGCCACCCGTCTACCTGCCTCTTTCATTTCAGTCAACAGCACCGCCTTTAATCCTGTGCCTTAATCTTTACACTTCTCACATTTAGTCAATACACTTTCACTTTGTTCTAGGGAGTGGAGTGTGAAGCCACAAGTGAATGATGAAAACACATGACACAATAGCAAAACACACACCAGAATGGTAATGGACAGTTGCAGGCTCTGTGTTGTACAAAGTTGAATGAGTCATTTTGCCACTTTCTTCATATAGTGATACTACATGAACTAGTGACTATAAATGACACCAAATATGGAAATATTTTAAGTAAAATTTGACTACTAAATAATACCTGTAGTCAAAAATCACACACACACGCACACACGCACACACGCACACACGCACACACACACACGCACACACGCACACACACACACACACACACACACACACACATATGTATATATATATATATATATATATATATAGCCACACAGAACACTTGAGAAAAGTAACTAAATGACAGTGACACAGTGACACAGAGAGATTAACAGTTACCATATAGAGTTATAAATATACGGCTACTTTCTAGCGTAATCCATCATCATCCTGGTGGGGTTCATAACAAAAATGATTCTGTCAACTGGACAAAGTTCATATTTTCATATCAGGTGCTAGGCCATTCTCAGCCCAAGAACCTTCAGACTGAAAATGACGTTTGGGTGAAGTTGAAACGTATCCATTTCAAAAACATTTTTTTTTTTTTTTTTTAACCATAGTTTCAGTGTAGTTGACAGAATGGAACTTTCTTTAGCTAATCACTTTACGTTACTTCTTTTTAGTTGGGGTGATTCCTTTATTATAAAAGCAAAAATGAATAATGCAAATGTTAAAATGATTAGGCCTGTAAAATGTTGAGGAACACAAATCTCCCAAGTGCATGAGCAATGTGTTAAAGAAGTATAATAAAAAGTTGCACAGCAAATGAAGAATGAAGGTCAAACAAAATGTACACAAATTACACACCCTGCTTGATCAAATATTAGGATTTGTTTGTTGAAAACATGACTGAAGACTCAATGGAACATTACATACAGGTATGTTTGATACGCATTCATTTCCCATTGACATAAAACCAACAGCATGTCACTGCAAGAGTCTATGAGCAAATAGGAGTAAATAAGGTTTGAGTGTTATACCTCTAGTGTTGTTGAGGATAAAAGAATATCAGTATCAGATTTGAATCAGGTGATATTTTTGAATCACCTCATCAATAATGGCCCCCTAATCCCCATACAAGGCCCTTGCAGAGCTAACATGACTGCATGTTCCTGTGCAAAGCAGGGTTACAGCATGCATCAGGTCATGCCTGTAGCAGCCTGGTCCTGGTTGGCCCACTCCCCTCTGAGAGCTCTCTCATCAGCCTCTCTCCTCACTGCCCTCTTTCCCACAATCCCCATAAACTCTCATAATTGCCACATTAAACTTGAGTTTATTATTTTTCTCCAGGTGCAGGTGTGCAGATGATATGAGCCCCAGGTTGCATTTACATACAAATTGAAGGGTTTTATTAATCAGCCAGGCAGCAGGAATCAAACGGCAACACTCCATCAGCCCTTTAAATACATTTGGTGACATTTTTACCCGGCATTAGCATGATAGGGCAAGCGGAGTATAATGTACCAATGATTGCTTTTCCATTGAAAGCACAAACGGTTTCATTTTTCCTGTCATCTCAAATAAGTGTTAAAGAGGGTTTGGAGGCTATTGTGCAAGAGCCGTATGCTGGGGACTTGGGACCACTGATGGCCATATTAAATAACCATTAGCGCCTGAGCTTAGATCATTGTGGCATTCGCCTTCTCTGAATTTATCCTGTGATTTCAAATGAAGCCAAGCTGTGCCAGCTTTCATAAAGGGCTCCAGCCCTCTCCATTTTTCCTCAAACTAAATGCATTACAACAGTAATTTTGTGACTGTTAAGATAACTAGCGTTAACAAGCACTTAATTAAAATGTACAATAAATAGCCGTCTGCAGCCTTATCTCCCCTCCAGAGCGTCGCTGGTAGGAGGCTCCAATGCTCAGGCCGGCTGTTCCCAGCTCGTTTGCAGATTAATTGCTTTTCTGTCTGGCGAAGCCTGCCTCTTCTGCAGCCAGATCGTAAATAGCCAGATAGGGAGTTTATCAATCAAGGCTCTCTACCTCACTGGGCTCCCACACACAGCTCTGCTGTCTGCTCAGTGCATGTGTATGTGCTGAGGGTATATGCATTAATAACTAACAATGTGTCTTTAAGTAAGCCAATGATTACAAGCACACCAGCATCAGTTTTATCATACACCTCTGATAGGTTTAAGCATATCCACAGTACACAGAGAGCTGCTTTCACTATGTCATTGTACATAAACCAAAAGACCATTGCAAAGAAGTTAGCTCCAAAATACATAAATATGCTTTATAAAACACTCACAATTTCACAGCACATCACTATTCTATGCTCAAATGTTTGCACTGCTGATTTTCTTTTTTACAGGTAATAAATTATATGACCTTGTCTGCCTGCGTTTGTCCTGTGGAGAGCTCCGTGCCTCTATTAACAAAGTGAACAGTGTTGATACAAGACTTATGTTGTTGTAACCTCTCCTGACTCTATATATACGTGTCATTATGGCAGCATGTTTCACTGTGTTTATGGCCATACTGGGTGTGTACAAAAGGACCGGAGTGTATCACAGGGGTTAATCAAACATAAAGGCTGCAGTGCTTGTGTGAGGCTGCTGTGAGAGTCTTCAACTGCAGTGTGGAGTATTTACAGTAATAAAAGTTAAGAGCGGTCAGCCCCTGGGGATCACATTACCCTCAGACATGTGGCTGCAGCCGCCTTGCACTGCTTTATAGACAGAAGCAACCTGCAAAGCCTCTTGTTTTTCAAAGGGAGAAAAAAGTGAAAGTACATTCTGACAAACCTGTAACCCTCTGCCCACTCTCTCTCTGGGACCCCCGCCCGTGTTCCCTGCCAGCCCAGCACCCTTAACCCCTGGACGATAAATCTGCTGCAGAAGCTGTGAAGGGGAAGACCCCCGTGCTGGAACACCCCCATGTGTCCTGCATGACACATCCTGTTTGTGTAGTCAGGGATGCAACCAGTGATCTTTACAACCATAACTCACCACTGGCAAAAATCGCTCCTGTTTTATTTTTGAATGAGGACTTTGTGTTGTAAGTTCAGTTAATTAAATCCAGCCTTTTTAAAGGCCACATATTTGAAAGTAGGCCCATCTGGTCAACCATTTAATTCTTTATGTTAGACAATACATGTGACTAGAATATGGGGAAATGAAACAGCAAGTGAAGTAGAATCATGATACACATTCTTCTATCTTATGTCCATTGTTCTGCTACTACTGCTTCCTAATAATATGCTGACACAAACACAAAGAGCTATCTGAAATAAATGCAATGCTTTCTATTTAAAAGTTTTTCTTTCAGCAAAACAACTGCAATTGAATAAAAATATGAGATACATTTAATTTCATACTGTGGAACATTCCAGGCAAACATCTCCATGAAGACAAGCAAGTGACAAACACCCCACCAAAAAAGTTACACAGTGCACTTTTAACCATTATTATGCCATCTGATCCCATTTTAAAGGGCTCATATTACAATATTTTATGATCTATGTTATGTTTCCTCATCAAAACATCCAGGAGTTTACCACACAAATCCTGCATATTTAGGCTGTTCTTAAGCTTAAAATCCTCTATTCCACCTTGTGATGTCATGCGGTAATACAGGAAGTGCTCCACTGTGTTTTTAAACTCCATACACCTTCAACAGAATCATTTGGATGATTTCAGCCGTGGAATTGCCATTTTCTACTGAACAAAACTACCACTGCCTGACATCACAAGGTGGAATAGAGGATTTTGAGCTTTGGAGATGTAGACAGATTAATACAAAATCATAATAAAGGGTTACTCAAACAAAACACTACTCCAGGTATGTTTTGGAGGAGGTAACAACATTCTAGCATTGCTAAAAGCTCACAAGAGTGAATTTTGTGTAATATGGCACCTTTAAATTACCGAAGAAATTGTAAAGGGTATTAGTGTGTATGCACGTATGTATTCCTGTTGCTCGGGTCTCACATGGATTCCCTGTCAGTGCTCAGGTGATGACTGGCTATAATTTGTGCACTCACACTCCAGCATAAATCCTGATGCTCTCCAACAGCAACAGTAATTCAAGGCAGTTTATACTTGCTATAAATAAAATGCTACTCTTATTGATTTCCAATGCACAAGGGAACATCTGTAGGGTAGTGGCTATCTGGTGTTCACTTTTGTGGTCAAAGTTGTGACAGTTCAAGTCTATATATTCTACAAGATTCTAAATTATATGATTTCAAAGGGGATAGGGCACAGACAGGGAGCTTGTGGCCAAGGCAGTTTTGACAGGTACTATCTGGAATAAACATTAACATACATGAATGAGACATATGCATCTTAGACTTAATGCTATTTTAAATATTATCAGTAGTTGTCAAATTATGGAAATTATTATCATGTTAATTTGATGATTTACTGTACTAAAATGTGTATGCTGAATATTCCTGAAAACAACACTCTAAAGCACAAACATAAAAGACTTTGTTACAGCATGGCCATCCTCACATACATAAAATAACACCTTTTGGCCTAGCATAGCCTTCATCAAGATATAATACTCTTGTAAACATGCAGCCCTTTTCTTCCAGTTGAGTAGAAAATCTACTATTTTATTTGATTTGCCTCTATCCATACGTCGCTTTATTATTCTTGCTTCAAAACAAACGTGAGACTCGGCCTTAAGTTAAAGTCAGAGAGGCAATCCTCAGACTATAATGGTATTAAGTGATTAAAGGTGGTCACTGTGTCGTATTGTCACCCTATGAGTGATCAAGTTGTTGATTGGGGTGTTTTCTAGCACCCATGGGAGGGAAGGCAAAAATTGATGAGGTTTAATTGGTCTGTCTCTTGTCAGCTCTCATTAGTCCTTCATTTAACACTATCTGATGGTGTGAGTCTATTGCACCTACATGGGCCTGAATCTGTGAGAGCCACGCACCCACACACGCTCACACACACACACACTGTTTATGTGTGAAGCGCAGGTGATGTATGTGCGAAGGGGAAAGTGTCTCTGGGTGCTGTTATTGAACTGTAGGTGTTATCTGGGCTCACCTTTAGGTGTGATGCAGAGGATCAATACTGAGGAATTCCACTAGAGAAAACTACTGTCTCTCCCTCACCACCTTTAATTCCCCAATGCTCTGCTGTGTTATGTGACAATATTTCATGGCTCACTTGTTGTGGGTTTGTGTTTATTTTAACATACACGTTAACTGCTGACGTTGGACCTACATTGTATTGTATTCAATGTAAATAATGATGTAGCAGCCACATCTATTACAACTCTTACATCAGTGTGGAGTAGTTGCGTTAGGAAGGTCACATGATCTAAAACTCTAATCACAAATAGAAAATTGCCTCAGAAGATTGGCTCTATGTGAAGAGTTTTAAAGGAACAAGCAAGCGATCACTTACTAAAATTAGTTGTTTCATCCAACAGTTCATGTGTCATAAAATAGCATCTGCAGCTGACGTAATTAGTCCCTTGGATCATCGACAGAGCTCATTCTGCATTGCTATCACAATTTCACATGTGCACCTACCCATCCTTCCCATCAGGCTTTGCCCTGTGAGTGACAGCTGTTAAGACGCCTCTGACATGATAGTGAGAAGTGGCACAGACGTGGCAGCAAGCCGCGGAATTCACCTCTGGCGTTCGCTGATACTGTAGCTCTACGAGGTCTTGGGTGTCAGTCCAGTGATGGGCTAAAAGTCATTAATTTTAGCCTCCCGAGTAGCTGTCGTAACAGAATACCATCGCCCCCTATGCCCCTCCAACAAGGCTCCTAAATATACATTTATTTTGGGAGGGAGTCCCCCTCATCAGGATATGATTGATGTCAACTAATCGGATGGCATGCAAGTGTAGGTCTTGTGCCTGGGCCCTGTACACTGACTGGGCGGACGGTGTAAATCTCTGTGAGGGTGCTTTGTTGAGGTCTTGTCTTTGGTAAGGATCTCCGAGATATGATCCGCAGTGCTGTTGCTGCCTGTGTGGGTCTATCTTAAGACTCCACATGGAGGTCTGGCATTCAGCTCAGTCTCTGTGGGTTTGGGGGCAGAGAGAGGGCTGCCTGTGGCCTATAGTTACTCACCATGTGCTCCTGTTCTATTCTTGCCTCTGGATGGTGCAGACCCATACACACATCTAGATAAGCACTGCTCTGGCTTGGCTTTGACATTGGGGTAAACATTTTCTTCACAAGCCTTATATAAACACAGACTACTATTTTAATATTTTACATGCTGGGATACTATTGACAGTCCAACGGCGTAAAGGTCACCAGCCTGTGTACTCTGTGTACTCTGTGTACTCTTGGAGCCATAGACTTGCACGGGCATCTTAAAAACCTGTATAGACCAAATATGGAAATCACTATAAGGCTGATGTGCGGAAAACATATTATGGATAAAATCTTTATTTATATTAAAATGATGAAATGTTGCTATGCCTTAAGTTGCATTACTCAACCTCACGCTGTTTTCGCCCTGTGAATGGGTGCCACCAGCAGGCTGAGTGGATGAGCTCTGTGGGGGCAGATCCTAGCAGCACCTGGGGCATGGCAGATGGTTGAGGGGCACAAAGGGACTTCCTGGTCTGGCAGTATTTGACCTACAGTTTAGTAACAAAGACGAATGCTTTATTAATCTATATTATCCATGCCATATCCATATCTACTCAACATTTTAATATATTTTCGATTCAGTTTGGTTTATTTTCCAAGATGCACAGTTAGCAATTTTCTCATTTTCTCAAGAGCTTTACTATTTGATTTGCTATTCCCAAAATTAAGAGAATTTGAAATCTGTCTGACACTATTGGCATTGAGTATTCTACAGTGATGTTATACAGAATGAATTTGTGTAGCTATTGGCAGCTAACTACACAGTGGAACAGCAATCACGAGCAGACTGAAAAAGACTATGCTGTATACAAATCTTTACAAATTATTCTTTTGATTAGTGGCTGAAGTAATCGTGGCAATGCCCCTTTTGGCCTGGCAAACACATTACATTTTCCAGAAAAAGTTGTATTGCCATTATAATATATAAATATATAATAATACATGTAATTATGCTTTATTTTACACCAGTCTCTTGCTATTTTTGATACTTTTATTAATACCATGTATAGTTTTTTAGTAATTATAATACATTATGACACGTGAGCTACTGTGTCCAAATAATTTCCCTTGTGAATCAATAAAGTTGATCTAAGTACGAACAAAATACAATACAAAACGATATGGTCCAATGTAAAAACAACATATGGTGCAACATAAAACAATGAATAATATTAGTAAATATAAACTATGATAATAAAAGCATGCAAACAATAAGATAAATAAAAATAAATACACTTGGACTGAATGCAAACACAAAATATATAGTATGGACTATATGGACTATATATGGATTATAATATGGCTAATATTATTGGTTGTACTTGCATGTAAGTATGTCAGGTATGTTTTTGTTGACTTCACAAAGCTCTTTTATATGGGGAAATACACAAACTTACTAACATCCAAGCAGTACAGGCTTTTTGATGGGAAGAGAAGACTTGGTAGTGGGAGTGCTTAAGAGAAGCGCTTGTTGTGTCCTGGAGGATCTAATAAGCAGGTTGAAGGCTGATAAGAATAAGCAGTCCCTCAGGCTCAGGGAGGGCGTCTCTACCATCTTCACCAGCTACCCCCATTCTCTTTTCACTCTATACTGTCAAGATGTAGTGACAAAAGACAACATAATGTGGCAAAATGGCCTTCAATCATGAAATAAGTTGTTTATAGTGTAACAATGATTGCTTGAATTTGTTGTATTGGATAAACATAAAGTATTTTAATATCATATGTAGTTGTTGACCTAAATTACACCATGAGGTAAACTTATTACACCATTTTCTGATCTATATTATAATGTTGTTTTCACATCACAAACATACACTGTATTGTCAAAAGTTTTCACTCGCCCATCCAAATAATGGAAATCAGGTGTTTCAGTCACTTCCATGGCCACAGGTGTATAAAATCAAGCATCTCGGCCTGCAGACTGTTTCTACAAACATTTGTGGAAGAATGAGTCGCTCTCAGGAGCTCAGTGAATTCCAGTGTCGTACTGTGATGCCACCTGTGCAACAAGTCCAGTCGTGAAATTTCCTCGCTCCTAAATATTCCACAGTCAACTGTCAGTGGTATTATAACAAAGCGGAAGCGAATGGGAACAATGGCAACTCAGCCACGAAGTGGTAGGCCACGTAAACTGACAGGGCGGGGTCAGAGGTTGCTGAGACGCATAGTGTGCAGAGGTGGTCAACTTTCTGTCAATCATTACAGACCTCCAATCTTCATGTGGCCTTCAGATTAGCTCAAGAACAGTGCAAAGAGAACTTCATGGAATAGGTTTTCATGGCCAAGCAGCTGCATACAAGCCAAGTGCAATGCAACGCGTTGGATGCAGTGGTGTAAAGCACGCCGCCACTGGACTCTAGAGCAGTGGAGATGTTTTCTCTGGAGTGACGCTTCTCCATCTGGCAATCTGATGGACTAATCTGGGTTTGGCCATTGCCAGGAGAACGGTACTTGTCTGACTGCATTGTGCCAAGTGTAAAGTGTGATGGAGGGGGGATTATGGTGTGGGGTTGTTTTTCAGGAGCAGGGCTTGGCCCCTTAGTTCCAATGAAAGGAACTCTGAATGTTTCAGCATACCAAGAGATTTTGGACAATTCCATTCTCCCAACTTTGTGGCCCCTTCCTCATCAACAGGACTGTGCACCAGTGCACAAAGCAAGGTCCATAAAGACCTTGGTGTGGATGAACTTGACAGGGCTGCACAGAGTCCTGACCTCAACCCGACAGAACACCTTTGGGATGAATTAGAGGGGAGACTGAGAGCCAGGCCTTCTCGTCCAACATCAGTGTGTGACCTCACAAATGCACTTCTGGAAGAGTGGTCAAAAATAACACACTCCTAAACCTTGTGGACAGCCTTCTCAGAAGAGTTGAAGCTGCTATAGCTGCAAAGGGTGGACCGACGTCATATTAAACGCTATGGATTAAGAATGGGATGTCACTTAAGTTCATATGTGAGTCAAGGCAGGTGAGCAAATACTTTTGGCAATATAGTGTACCTGGAGTTGTGTTTTGTTTCATCCACACATGCTTAACGCACAAACCCTGCAGATTTCTCGCAAGTTTTTTTCTCAGACGTAAAGCATTCCACCTTGTGATGTCATATTGTAATAAAGGAAATGCTCCACTGTTTTTAAAATCCACACAGCTTCGACAGAATCATTCGGATGATTTCAGCCCTAAAACTGTCAAACTCTCTTGAACGAAAGGTAAAAGGTAGCTGTTAATTTGGATCTGGAATGGCGCATTTTCATCTTTGAAGATGAAGACAGACTAATAATAAATGGATTTCTCAAACATGTGTGAATGAAACAAAACAACTCCAGGTATGTTTATGAGGAGGTAACAGCATTCTAAAATGACTAAAATCTCACAAGAGTCCATTTCGCATAATAAAGGACCTTTAATATAAATTACATATTTTAAAGTCTGTGTTTTTAGGGATGTCACAATATTAACTTTAGTGTTAGGATTATTGTGAGAAAGAAAAGTAAAAGATTCAAATATATGGAACCATGAACAAACAACAGCAAAATCCCTCATTCAATTTCTTTCACTTAATGTCCAACTGCTGACCATTTATGTAGTATCTGACCAGCTTTATGAAATGACCAAAATGACTACACAACGCTGCCAAATTCTACACAACTGGAGAAAGAAGTACAGAGCAGTGTCTAAAAAGTGAATTTTGTATAATAGGTCAGCTTTAAAGGGAAGGACAAAATGATGATTACTTTTTTGTTAGCTAGCCCGATCTGCCAAAAAAGGGATTTTGGTAAGACTGCAACCTATGTGGTAAGTGACTATTTGGATACTCTTGTATGTTGACCCCCTCCATCTGGGAAAAGTAGAGAGAAATAAAGCTGGAGACAGTGAGCTTGCATTATTTATGCTTAGTGCTACTGGTCCACACACACTGCCTCCTATTGTGTTTTCATAACCAGAACTGGTGTGGAGAAAATAGTGAACATGGATGAGGGGTGAGAGCAGACAGAGTGAGTATGGTCAGGCAGGCTGTGTGGTCATAATATAGTGCTGCATGTGCTATGGGTGATAGTCACAGTGAATATGAGGTGAAGCAAGGAGCCACAAGGGTCAACTGTCATTTCCTGAGCTAAACTCTCATTTTCTCTTCAGAGCCACGGGGCAGCGGACACCCACAAGTCCCCATCTGCAAAGTACCTATAGTATATGAAAAAGGAAATCCTCCACCCTCACAGAAATGTATTACTCTTAGAAGGGATTCAGTTGACAAAACTGATCAGTGAACAGTGTTACATTCAAGGTGAGCTGTGTAACATTTCTGGTTTGGAGGATGCCATCTTATTGATCCTTGAAGAGGTTAATGTTTTTCCCGAAATGTTACACAATATGGAGACAGATACAATGAATGCTATACTGTGGAATATTCAAAGCAAAGCAACAATATATTCATGAAGACAAGCAGATTGCTAGCCCTCCACAAAGGTACACTAGTGCACCTTCAATGACACTTGCAATACAATTTAAGACTGTTGAGCAGAAAAAAAAAATTCTCAGACTGTTTTAATATTTTAGCGATATGTTAAAGGTGAGGTATTATGCAAAACCGACTCTTTGGAGATTTTTATAATGCTGTTTCCTCATAAAATACATGCCTGAAGAGGTTTCAGATGTCATCCATGCCTGTTTGAGTAATTTAGTGATCTCTCGGGCCCTATCCTAACCCTCCTTGCGGTTAACTGTGAGGTTTGCCCTGTGCTACAAGCCTACGTCATTCATGCACCACCAAAAAAATCTTTCACAAATGAGAAAAAATTATACATGATACAAAACAATACACTATAGTTTTACCAACCTGATGCAATGTGCAGCAGTTTCATTAGTCGAACATTTGCCATTTGTAATGTGATAAGGCTGTGAAGGGCGAGTGACTTTTGACTCAGATCTTCAAAATCAAAAGTGAAACTTACAAAACATGTTTTAATTTATAATTTTCAAAACAGTAAAAGGTAACATGGTGATCTAAATATGTTATGTGATACCACATAGAAGTAAAATACCCCCTCTTTAACTATTTTATTTTACAAATTCACATACAATCTCACCACCCAGTCCATGTATGGACTCGTTACTCTAATTTGAACACAATTTTTAATTAAATTTACTCTTTTTACTACAAAGAGTCCCAAAACACAGAAGCAAGTGTTTTTGGAATATTCCGAACAGCTATAAACAAATTTAAGCATTACTGGACCCTTTGAAATTACATATCAACATGCTTTTTTGCTCCTCCCCCTAAACCCTCGCCCCTTTTCATGTCTGTTTTGTTAATACCATCAGCTTCCAAATTAATTACGCTTGAGCCTTATTCCTGTCATCAGTGCCCACCCACTCTCGTCCTGACCATGGTTCTGAAGAGCTCAAAGACCAACTGCTTATCACTCCCAATGAAGCCTGTTTAAATGTGTCCTGTGCATCTCCTCTGTATGCCTGGGATGTGGAGATTTGTATGGTGAGTTAGTCACACCAGAGCTATCAGCATCTCTGTGAGGAGCAGAAGCACGGCCCAGGGCTAGAGGTGGGGATAGTGTCACAGATGGTACATTGTCAGGTTTCTTTAAAGTGCATGTGAGAGGTTAGACTACTAATTTCACTAAAACATATTATGTTTAAGATTTTATTTTAAAAATCCTTTTTTTTTCTTCTTTTAGGTGGTGAAATGTATTATTTTACTTCCTGGTTAAACACTGGCAGCAGATATGACATACATAGAGGCAATTCCAAACTTGACTAAAGCTCTAAAAAAATTAAAAGACAACACTTTTATTTTGTTAATTGCCTTAATGGAGCATACATTGTCCCTGAATTTTGAATGGAATTTTCTGTGTTGATGCCAGAGGTATTTAGAACGTTTTAGAACTCACTGCTACTTCCTGTATTTTTGTACTTTGTTTCCACAAACGGCCATGAAACTGATGTAACACTGTGATACATTTTCACTCTAAATCAAGTAATTATAGAAAATAATGTAAACCTGACATATGCTGATTATCTTCCATCCTGTATCTAGCTCCATCTGGATTATGAATCTGCCATCTTACCCTCACATGGGGCAAAGGCTTGTAGTTGTTGACCCGTGCCACACTGTCTGTTTAACTGTGCAATATCACAATCAATGCTTCACAGAAACCCCAGTCTAATCCTGTTATGCTTCCCCTCCACCAACCTGGAAAGCAACAAGGGGCGGTGGGATCCTCAAAGTAGGCAGCCAAGAGAGCAGCACAAGAGCCCGCCCCATTGCTGTGAAAGAGGGCTTAGTTTAAGCACAATAGGTGTGTAATTTCAGGTTTTTGTTAAGCCAAAATCCAATCACATACATGACTGCAAGATCATAGAAGAACACAACAGGAGCAAAGGCCCTGTGAGGTAGAGTCCGCGGCCCACACAAACATATGATGTACGGTGTGAAAGTTAACCTGAGTGTCAAAGGTGGAGGCATGCACCTGTCTGTAATGGAAACATGTCCAGTTTTTGCACCAGTTCAGTAGGTTTGAACCTTTTTAGTTTTAACACAATAACATGTGGACCTGGTTTATTTGTGGTTTTATTTTTATTTGTTAATTTTCTGGACATGGCACAGATTTAATTTGATCCATAATAAACACATTTTGATATCTTATAATCTTATTTAATTACACCCAAACAACACTGGTTAATCAAATGGGTGCACATGTTAAAATTAACAGTATGCCAGCCACACAGATGAGTGACTTGAACGCATAACATTATTTGTAATAGTTTGCAGTTTTGTTGCTTCATGTTTTTTAGAAGGATTAATTTGATTAATAAATGTGTTTAATATTTGAAATGTGTGACATTCATAATGTATGAGTCTACAGCAGATGAAAAGTAAAAAAGAAAAAAAAAAAAACAGTTGGTAATCACCAGTACACAAATTCAGGACAAGCCAAAATAAATTTTTAACTCCTCCAATGGTCTCAGTATAAATTGTGTGTTGAGGGCTGTTGAATTAATGTTGTGTATCTTGACCTCATTTTACCAAATTCAGACTTGTTTGAAGTTGATTAGGGGCAAAACCACAGGGCGTAATGCTATTTGGGACATCCAATAAACACAATACCTTAATGATAAGTAATGCTAATCTCTGGATGTTCAGATCACACAATGAACCATCATCATAATTATAATTAGTGTAAGATCATTATTTCTGTGGTATACATTCATGGTGATGACTCCATTAGCGTGTGGCTAAGAAGTCGTTTAAGCATATGTTATGTTACAAAAACAGTGGGTGTCGAGAGATTATATTAGTTATAGTTTTTGTATTCCTCACGCAGAATACTGTAAGTCTACACATTTCCCAATGTTATTATGATTCCAGTGAAATAAACAGACCAGCCATTTTGCTTCACAGATAGATTTGCATATTATACATCAATCATTTCAAACAGTTATCATTAAGACTGACTATGAGACTGAAGTGTTAAATCTGTGTTATATTATATCTAGTCTGGAACTCTTTGATGGGTAATACACAGAGAAGTGTGCAGTCGGCCCATTTAAGACGAAATCTCTCCTCAGGCCAACACTCATAAGAGCTCTTGATCTGCTGTAGATGAGATGGAGGACACCTTCAGATGAAGGGATTGTGTGCTGTGTAATTGTAAATGATTACAGCCTTTACACTGCTGGGGGCTTGCTTTAGTGCCTCTTTCTCTCACAGTCAGCCGCTGGTTAAAATTCTTTTATGATTTCAGATGCCAAAAAAAGACCAATACTACCAAATCATGGGCAGAAGGGGTCTCCTATACTATAGAAATTCTCATCCAGAAAAATGAAATATTAAACATGTTCATTATACCCTCAATTTGCACTTCTTTCTCCTAGCGCTGGGCCATTTCCCTGCTCTCTTATTGCACATATCTGAGGGCCTTGAGAGAAATCTCTCTTTTATTATTTAAATCCATGTGCCAGGGTTGAGTCGGGGAAGCGTCTCATGTCTGCTGGCCTACTCTCTAATTCTGATTGGCAGCCTGATACTCACTCAAAGGATAGATAGGATGTTAATGCCTCTGACAAAGGCGCTTATGTTTTTATTGGTAATGGAAAATATGGACTTCACACACAATAAAAGTGCTGTAATAATTGAAGGTGGCTATTGGCTGTGTCCCGGAGTCTGCTGGGCTGTCAGTGCAGCGATGTAAATTTCTTTGACATGTTTTTGTCTGACTAAAACTTTAATGTTGTGGGTGTGACCAATTGGATGCAAATGTTGTTTTCATCCCCGGTGGATGAGATGACCTCTGTCATTTCCCTTGGGAAATCAAGCCTTTAAAACTATTTGATAGCTTTAACTGTGTGCCAACACACACAAATACACACAGTAAGGACAAAACACACACCCGACCTACTGCAGGGGCCACATACAGTGACATCAACCAGATTTGATACAGTGAGGGCAGGACAGGCAGGAAAACATATGCATTACATTTATGATGTATGTTACTGGGATGTGATGGTCATTAATATCACCAATATCTTACTACCAATGCTCTACCCAGTACTTTTTTAGACTCAGAGCTGATACTCAATACCAGTATCGGTGCATCCTTACTTTGTAGCCATGATGACAAGTACAAATCTACGGTAATTGAAACCAGGCTAAACTTTTCTCAGTGCATTTTTTGCTTCAGAGCCAGCATGATGCGTGCCATAGGCACATTTGCTGTACTGCTGGACAGGACGGAGGGACCACAGCTCTATCTATCAGAGTATGCTGCTTACCATCCTGCTCTCCAAAAAGCAGCACACATGACATGGTTTTCTGTGTATAGTTCCTGTCTGGATACACTGTATGTGTGCGTGTTGCGTGGATAATGCTGCATGTGAAGGCCCGCTTTAATATAGGTCTAGAATAAGGGTCTCTTTTGTACATTGTGAGGCAGCCAGCATCTGAGACCAATAAAATAGTGGCCCTTGGGTCACTGCTCGGAGGATGAAGGAAGAAGATATAATCATACACAGAGGACACAACACCTTTTTTGTGCTTTCTCCGCACATTTGGGTGCACAGAGAGTGGGGCCCTTCATAAGTTTAATATTTTCACTGTATGACCTTTTGTCACTAATAGAGTGGCTCACCAATAAGCCTATATTGTATCTTTAGGGTGTGTGGTGGCAGCCATATTAGTGTGGTAGATGTAAGAAAGAAAGCGACAGTAGGCAGACTGCATGAAGACACGCCATGGATACAAGTAAAACACATGGTTTGTGCACTGGGTTAAATAAAAACAAGTATTTTTTCCCCCACTATATTCAGCCGTGCTAACTTGAAATTGCACAAATCTGATTTCATTTAAGCAATGTTCAAATGTGGCAGATCTAGTTATAAGTACTGCTTTTGTGTACTCCTACATTCTTCTCCCTTAATTTTGTATGTTATCAATATTCAGTTATTTTCATTCATCAATTTGCCTGATCTTATTTCAGTAAATGCCCATGTATAAGCAGCAGTCTATAAACCTAACATTATCCTAAATTTCCAGTACATCCTAAAATGCATTTGGAACATCTGGGAGGAAAAGGATCTTAAGTCAAAATGGTTGCCAGTCTAAAGCCACAAGCCACAGTTAAGCTTCAGCATTGCAGTGAACCATGCACCAAATCCATGTTTCACCCAGCACCCAGAAATCCAGCGGCAAGCAAGTCACTAAATCTTTAACATAAACATTTGAAGAAAACTGAAAGATTTTCAATGGATTATCTGGTTAATAAACAGCATTGGTTTTCAGTTTGCGGCTCGTAACTATAGCCTCCATTTCATTTTGTCTGTACGCCATGTTGTTTTAGCGGTCTGCATGTGTCATTATCTACTATTAGACCCATGCACAATTACTTCTCTCACATGCAATATCTGCCATCAAATAGTCCCATAGCCCTGACTAGCTCTTCACCCCAGCCTGTAATTGGCCTGGTGAAAGTCTGCTACCAGCACCTGTTGCCAGTATCCGTATAGTCGTCTGAGGCAAGCACTTTATCCCATGTCTCCCCAGCTATGATTGCAGTCGGCTTACTGTGTTATTACACCTCAACCCTAACGCATTTACAGTCACATAACCACGTGGGTGTATTCCCCTGATTGATTCACGCTGTTATTTTCCTCAACCCAACAACTTCTATGCACACTGACTCTTTATTTCAGGCAGGTCATAATTATAGCAGAGAGCTTGTTTGATTTGCACCTTCAGAATATTGTCAGCAAATGTAAACACAAAAATCTTAGTTTGGAAGCTTTCATTTGGCTCATTTGTTCCTTGTCTCATTTTGAAAAACAGGTTGGTAAGACGCTTTGGTGCTTTTGGAACGCACCACCATTCGTCTCCTCTCGGCATAGGTGTGTCTGGAGGTTAGCCGTTTTTTGATCCTGGTGGGGAGACGAGAGTTGCCCAGGGCGGTCGGGCTCATTAGGTATGTACTCGTCTGCATGCGAAAGTATTTGTTGAACCACATGACAAGAATGCCTCTCTCCGCTGCAACAGATGTGCCGTAATTAGAGAGGGCTTAAGTTGTCTTAGAGGAGTGTGGAAAGTCATCACCAGCTGATAAGTTTACAACGGTGTCATCCCCCACCCCTCCATGCCTATGCCTACACCCCTCCCTCACACAAACACAGGCACGTTAAACACGCGCAAGTGCAAAGCTAATCAGACAAGCAAACAGATAACGGAGGTAAGGAAGACAACACTTTCAAATCGCTTTTCTAATCTGATAAGTGTTGGAGTTCTCCCATTGTTTCAGTGCGGTTTGCATAAACAGATTTCCCCCCGTGCGCAGACCCTTGACCGTTATCTCCCAAATGGAAGGAGATTAGCCAAATGTGGTGAATGAACTAAATAGTAATATCCTGGTTAGTGCTACTCTGTTGTACTCAAGTAAATAAATAAATAAATAAATAAATAAATAAATAAATAAATAAATAAATAAATAAATAAATAAATAAATATGCATCAGGGTCAGCCTTTTTGCATCTGAATACCAATGACAGCTGAGCATTTAAGGTAACATACTATGTGATATCTATGTTAGAATTGCAGCACACTGTTTGTCCCTCAAAGATGAATGAGATTAAGTATTTTAGGATTTAGCTCATTTTGCACGATAAAAGTGGGTAAGTGGTGTAAGCTTTTGTTCATTATGCAGTGATTTAAAAAGACAATAGTCAGCCAGTACAAGGGCTCCATAAATCTATTAACAGCTTTGTGATCCCGCTAGTCTGGACCAGTTCAAAAGACAATCTGTTAGCCATGCTTTAACTGCTCTTACACTGGTAAACTGTAGCTGACTCAATACAACTCAGACAGCATCTGTCTGGTGTTATTAAGATTGCTATGGCCACCCATGTCTGTGGTGCTTCAAAACCAACTAATTTCTCACAAGTTACATTGCAAAAGTTTTTTTTTTTTTTTTTTTTTTTTAACTCCAGGCCTTTAACTCAAGCATTTAACTCAAAGCCTTTCTGACTCAACCTTCTTTATTTACAGACACTTGAAACCCATATATGACCTGTGTTGGGAAAGTTAATTTTCTACATGAAGTAGTTCAAAGTTCAGTTCACAAATTTCAAAATGAACTAATATGATCATAGTTTATAATTGTTTATAGTTTGATCATAGTTCCTAAAAAATGAATTAGTTCATAGTTCTTTTTTTTCAGTATGTTGCTGCAAGTTAAATGTGTCATTTTAAGTTTGCTGGTGATGTGACTGATGTGCGGATTTTCTTTTTGAAAGCCGGTGGGCAAAGTTTGCACATAAATGCGAGGTTATTCCCTTCTCCTATTGTTGAACTATTGTTCAATGAACGTGTTCAGGTACAACACTGTATATGACCTTGTGCTTCGAGTCTTGGCCCAGAAGGAAATTACACCTGGTCTTTTTATTCACTTAACCAGTTATAGAAATCATATCATCATGAGGTTATAAGAACCTATGGTAAAATAAAAAGATACAATATGATATGTACTATGCACCATATTAACTCTAACATGGAGTCATTTGACAGCTTCTATAAGTTTCAAGTTCTTTAAATGACCTACTTAACAGTATCACTCTGCAGGCCTGGTCATCATCTGTCTCATGACAGTAGCCCCATGTGGCCATCTCTGCACTTGCACGGCTCTCTTTTTGCTTTCACTGGGTGCATATAGCCTTTGGCAAATTGGGAAATTGTGTTTTACTAATGTGGCTACATGTGTTAAGTGGGGATCAATTGTTTGTTTAACAGGGTGCCTCTATTAGACTGGGAGGGTGTAATTAGTGAAGAGGTCCTTTCCAGTGCAGGCTGCAGTGAGGGAGAGGCACAAGGTGCACTCTGGCAAATCAATGCCAGATCCAACCAGGAACCGGCTGCACATTTGTTTAGGGAAATTATTTTTGTAATAAATCTAACTAGAGAAGTGTGGGGGTGAGTATTCAGAGTCTTACTGTGTTCCCTTAGTGATTAGCCTCGAGACAAAACTTACTATCCACAATCAACCTCCACTGTGCAAGGAGAACAGTCCATAATACTCACTTTTCACATTTGCATGCAACCAAACTCATGCATGGGGAGATTTGAATTAGACAAACATAACACAGCTGTATCTCCCCACATAAAGTAAGACTAAACAAAATAGTTTAGAATCATTTTAGGATCAACCACTACGTTTTGACAGTAATTACTTTGTAACACAATAATAAACAATATTTTTATGAAATACACTTGTTCACAAAATTAGAAAAGTGAAAAAAAAAAAAAAACCATTATATGTTTACACAATGTTAGAGCAACCAAAACTGGTTCAGCAAAACATACTGGAAAAAAACAATTCTGCGGTAACAATATCACCAAGTACACAGCCCTCTTGTGATGGGGTCAAATGATCCAACAACACATATACTGTAACTATAAATCAAGTTGAATGGTGTTTTTGGAGTCTTGTTATATAAGAACACCTCTGTCATGAAGCATTAGTGTGACAGCCTGCGACTCATAGGATACTTCAGCGGGGTATATAGTGCTTAGTGTGAACTAAGCTAACTGGCAGCTGTAGTGTGCAGCAGACATAGTGCTGAGTGACTGACAGTCTCGTCATCCCTGATTTCTCACACATACTAAATGGATGAGACTCGGTTAACCTGTGCCAAAGTCCTTATCTAGCTATAACTGAGAATATACCTACAGCTAGCATTGATATGAGGGTTATGGGTTAGACTAACTAAACTCAAGTTATACACTTTAGACTAGTGGTCAAGTTGAATTTAGTGATCTTGATATTTGTCAGCATCCAGTGCCCAATCTAGAGGCTGAAATGGGATAAGAGTGTGAAGTCTTTCCCAGTCACAATGTGTGTACTATCAGGTGACACTCCCAAATTCTGGTCTGGATTTCAATTCACAGTTTTTCCTCAAATCTTTAGCTTTTTTGTGGTAGATCAAACCTTTAAAATTGCATATACTTATGTGAACTTTATACATGCATCCAGCACAAATATGAAAATTGTAGGAGTCCACATTAATATCAAATCAAGCATCTGCCCACCCAAACCATGGTGATTACGTGCTTTAAATTACTCTCTGAGTAAGATCTGAGAGTATGTCAACCATTAACCTCTACACTGAAACAAGCACATCCTTTAGTTGAAACATAATTAACACTTTGAGAGTATTTTATCTATCTATTTTATCTAATGTGAAACCACACCCAAAATGCATATAGGGCAGCACAGTCTTGTAGGAAGTAAGTTCTGTTCAAAGTACACACTGTAAACCCAAGGAGCATTGACATTTAAGAGAAGACAGAAATATAAACTGAATACAAGAATCCTGTGCATTTCAGATTTAATATTTGTAGAGGTCTAAACTGCATGTACAAGATCCCCCATATTATTCTGTATTTTTTCTATTACTTTATACTATTAACAATTGCTGCCATTGCAATTTGATAATTGCACCAAGCTATATTTTCTGGTCCTAACACTTTGCATGAGAAGCAGCACAGCTCCATTACAGTGCATATCTAAAAACAACCTAACCATTCTCTAGCTGAGCAATAAGTGGTCGAGTGACATTCAAGCAGGGCCACCCCTTCTCATCTATTGTCGCTACTTCTGAAGTTCCCTTTTGAGGTCATTAAGCTCCATTTCCCATTCACCCAGATCTTGTGTGGCGGCCGTTTGAGCGCAACAATGGCCTCTAATGACTTAACGCTTCTGTTTTCATTCTGCACCTCTCGAGCCCCCGCCCCCTTAAAATCTCCACCTCTTCAACCCACTCCCCCATTCCCCTTCACCTCTTTTAACGCCCGCCTTGCACCCCTCGTTTGGCTGCCTATACTTTTTTATGGGGTATTGTAATGAGGTGCAGCTGTGGGGTGGACTCCGGGTGTAATGTTAACCCAGGCACAGGAGAGTGACCCCGTAGTGCAGAGGTCAGTGCATTGTGCTAGTGTCAGGTCCAGGGTCTATTAGAGCTATAAGGGCCTTTTGAAAGTAACAGCATGCAGTGGCAATAAACCGAGGTCCCTTTTCTCTCACACATACACAAATGTCTAAAGACTAATGATTTGAATAAACCTATCTCTTTGTTTTGTCATGGACTGCTTCTTGATGGGCCAAATACATCACAAATGGGCTATTACGGGCTATTAGAGCATAAAGTCACATGGAGTAAAGTGGATGGGGCTTTAGTCATGGTCAGACGACTCAAAAGCCGATTCTCACGTCCTTGTCTCTTGTTATGTTTAAGGACTAGGTCATTACAGTTCCATTTAGACATTGTTAGTTTGATGACTGAATGAAATAAACATGCAAGCAAAACAAAGGGGAAGCAGATGACTCATTTAATCCATTACAAAACATTAGGGAGCAGCTGGTGCACACTGGTTAAAACATACAGGAACAATACACTGCTGTAATGAAAATAATTAATGTTAGGGTAAGATAAAGTACACTTTACCTCTCGCTTAAACTAGCTACTGGCAACTAGACTTGTTTAATCCTTAAATATATGCACTTCTAGTTTATGGTAAGGTGTTCAATCCATTATGGTCATAGTCAGTCGCTATATGGTAACTGTGTGCACTCTCACCTCACAGCAAGTAGGTCCCAGTTTGAATCCAAGACTGCATGGGGCCTTTTTGGTTGGGCAAGCTTTCTCCAACTATAAGATCAAAGCTCATGATTTAAACATGGAACTAACTAACGTGTTAGCAGCTTTAACCCGATTTAAACAGCTCCCCGCGTGCACCAGGAAATGGAGGACTTGTGTCCTCTGCGTCCTTTTTGCATATACAAACACGAAGCCTGATAAATTAAGTCATCAAGACTAAGGTGATAAGGTAAAAATAAAGGTTAAAATGATTCAAAATCAAGTTTCTCACATGGGAATATCCAGTGGGTCTTCTCTTGCTATAATAATTTAAGGGTATATGGTATCTTGTGCACAGTGTATCATCATTATCTTTACAATTGAATAAATCTATGTATTCATTTGACAAAAAATATCAATTCAGCCAATCCTATACGTTATTTTTTCACTCTCAAGCACATGCCCAAAACTATATAGTAGTAGTGGAGTATATTATGTCATATCACAGTGTGCCACATATTTACCCTGGTTTATAAGGAGGTCTACCCCACTTGCTTTTTTCTAGAACAAAGTCAGTAAGGGCAAGTGCAGTCCATGCTATAACCTGCACTGAAAAAACAAAAAGCAAATCGTCCAAATCAAACTGACCCCTGCCACTCTACGTCAACAGTAGGCGTAATCTTAATTGAATCAGCCCTACAGAAAGATGTTGACTTGGAGAGATTGCACAAAACTGGGAGGCCTTTGCTAACCAGAGGAAGAGCAGGGGAGCCGCTCCACCTATTCATTAACGTGTCCCCTTATGTCCCTCTGAACCATTTCTCACTGTCTAAAGACGATAATAGTCCCTTTACCTGACAGCCAATTTGATCTAGCACTGTGGTCCACCATAAAGGCCTGCAAAAGGTTTCATTCACGTTTTAGAATTTAATTATGTCATATTTTCAGGGGGGCAGGGCCTATGTAACTCTAGTGGAGAGTCACAGTTATGATCCACAACTATTGAACCTTCAATCATTATGTGTTAGAGGTTAGCTCAATACATCCACGATATTCATTTTATTGCTTAAGTTATTTCAACTAACAGCAATCATGGAAAAGCTATTGTGTGGGAAAAAACAAAAAAAAAACAAAAAACTTTGTTGTGTGTAGATATGTCCAGTATTTACAGATATTAATGAACAAACAGGAAAGCAAATCTGACAGTTAAACAGCAAATCCCACCATAGTATAAGGTTGTTAAGGGATGATCTCACTTCCGGGTCTAAGTGCATCTTCACAATTGATTTCTAGCTTCTTTTTCCCCCCACAGTGCTACCCAGACGTGACACCACACTTAACATACGTAACAACTCTGTTCTGACCTGTCCTTGAGCTCAGTTTTAAACAGATTTTTGTTTAGTTTTGATGTCACATAAAGATAACCTATTCTGCACTCACACTCCAACTAAACCAGCAGTGCTACTCATTTATTCAGTGATGGAAACATACACTGTTGCAAACTATCTATTGGTATAGGTCATTTTGGCTGTGTTTGTTTTCATGGCTCATGAACACCATTGATTGGCTGAGTCACCCCCATGAGACTCATCTATCAAAGCTTTCCCCATTGTCTTGTATTGGCAGTTTGATGTAACGCGGCTAACATTTGGAAATCCCTAATAATTGCACTGACTGTGTGAAGGCATACCAGGGAGATTGATGTAATGACTATTTCAAACATTTAATTACACCATCTAAATGAATCCTGACTGAACAAATGATCATACAATATTTAACAGCCATTATATATGTCATGATATGTTTGGGTTAACTCAGTCTTTAATTTGTTCAGGTAAATTTGGTTGTGTATTGCATGTATTATAATTATTTCAATATATTATGAGTGGATGACAAAAGCCAGTAACACATAAAAAATAAATACATTCTCAAAATGGCACCTATAACAGGGAAATGAAACCCGTTGTCCCAATTTGGCAACTGTAAATATACAATATCAGAATTTATTTTCACATTTTGCTCACAATCTCCACATGAAAAGTCTGACAATTCTGTTGAGTAACTAACAAATAACAGAGAAGAAACAGTGCATATCTCCATGTCAGGCTGTCCCATGCAGGTGTTGTATGATAAGAAATCTAATCTAGATGAAAAAGCACACTGCAAACCTCCCTCATAAGATGTGATAAATCTGAGTTCATAATGCTAATACTTGTATAGATTCTTCATATTTTTTCTTGTACCAAGACTCCATAGTTGTGGTGTTCTAATCCCTCTCTTGGCGTACTAGACCAGAGAGCTGCATCTGCTGATGTCTGTGTTGCCTTCTGTCCTGTACAATTTAGAAAGTTCAACAAAGTTTTTAGCTTCATACAAACTACTTCACTTTTCAAAGTATTACCTCCCTAGCGCTCTCTGCTGGAAGGCTCTGCGTAAAATAAAAATAAAATAAAATAAAAAAAATTAAGTAGCTTTTAAAGTCAGAAAAAAATCCAGTTTGATAAGTTGATCTGTTCTATTCTTTATCCGCTCCAAAGTATGGTGAGAAACACAATGTACTTATATTTGTTTTAGTTGCTTCACAATCTAATATAAGAGGTTATAAGGTGCTAACCCCAATCTTATCAGTTGGCATCTCCAAGTCTTTTACCAGTGGCTGAAACCTTATAGCCCCCTCACAAGCTGCACTTTCTGGGATGTTTCCAGTCTTGCTGCCAATGTGGATCATCCTGGGACCACTGGAGCCAATGCGCCGATCCTGTTACCGCTCTCTGTGTTGTATTACAAAAAGAGCACATTTGATTCCGCTAATAAGTTGTAATGTTATTGTCATCGATAAAGTGTGAAACATCATTCTAGCAGGTTATTCCTTGAGTCATTTAGCCAGGTAATTGACTTTTAAAGCAGTCTGGGCAGTGGACTGATCCAACAGACCCAGAGGGTGGGGTGGAAACATATCATTTTGACATTGGGTGTGTTGATGTGATGGGTTTGCATGAGAGATCAAGATGCATTGTTGATGGATCTGGAGACAGAGATCCTCCATATATCCCAAAATAGGGCCACAGCACTCCCAACACACAGCAGCCCGCGAAGTGTGAGTTTAAAGCCGATAATGCAGAAAGCCCCTCTCCTGAGCTCAGAGGCAGCATATTGATTTTGTCTTAGATGAGGTCTCTGAAACCTCATTTACTCCTGTTGTCATCATGGAGGAACATCAGTGTCTGACAAGCTGCACTTCCCCCTGTATATATCTACCCTGGCAGCCATCTTGGAAGCTGTTGAGGGATGCTAATGTGTGTGAGCATTAGCACCGTCCTCTTCCAGTAACACTGTTGACAGAGTGCTTGCATGATAAGATGTATGGGGCCAGATAGTGTTGCTGCTGACTAACCATTGTGCTGTCTAAATAAAGTCTTGTGTTTGAGCACCAACTTGCCTTATTAGGTTACAGCTAATACAGAGGGGTGTCCCAGGTGGACCCGCCACTATGCCAAGTGGCTCACATGGAGACTATGCAACTGCTCTGTCCAGACAGAAAAGTCTATGATGTTATAATACATGGGCAATCCTAAACAAGATTGTAAGGTACAAATGATTATAATTAATAATTTAACATAAATCTTATTATTGCTTTGGTTTGAACATTCAAATGATAACCAAAACCAGTGTAAAATACTATTTGGGTAATCCCCTCAATCTTCAAACAAAGCATGATTGATTAAAAAAGAATATGGAGTATCTCTTAGTGCTTGACTGTTGTAAGCCAGAGGGCAGAATACTGTGTTCCTATATAAATGACAGATGAGTTTTTAATAGGGAAAATTATGCACAAAGATGTGATTCTATGTAATTAAACTAATTAAAAAAGATCATTAATAATATATCAATGGTGCCAGCTGTTTACAGTGTGCAGTGGGGCCAGGGGTATAGAGAAGGAGCGACAGTGTATTTTTAATATGTGCTTTTAAGGGCTCCCTGTGGTGGCGGGCTTCTCCAGGGACTGGGGCCCCAATGTAACAGCCCCGGTGGAGAAAACAACGTCTCACCAAAAACACAACAAAAATCTATTGTGCATACAGTGACTACAAAGAGTAGAATTACCATACACATTTTTAGTTTTCTGCAAACGAGCATGCAGACTGACAGACATGGTGCTTTTTATTTTCATTCTAAACCATCCAAAATCAAAATATATCTATCTCATTTTATGGTCACGTGATATTATATGAGCAATATCAGAAACATAGTTATTATTTTAAACCCAATACTGTTTCTCCAAACTGAGTAGGCCTTTTCAAAGCCACTGAATGAGCAATGGCACTGGTGACAGACAAAACGCTGATAAAGAGGCAGTGGACATTGTGAAACAGAGCCCAATTAATAATGCATTTGTGTCTGACTGTCTGGCCCCAAGGACAGGCCTGCTGAAAAATGGAGGTCATATGTCCTTCTTGAATTGTCAGTGATCCCTGTGCACCACCCAGTAGCATTGTCATGTTAAAGCCACATGCACACCAGTAATGCACAAGTGTATTTAATTTGTTTGTGTTTACATGACGACACCTGCTTTCATGTTTCATCTTTATTTTGCCTTCTCACAGGGACACATGCTCTAGCACTGAGCGAGCAGTTGGGCTGGGCGTCAGTGTGACGAATGGGGCTGTGAATGACCTCTCTTAAGAGCAGTCACTGGTAAGGGCCTGCATATGACCCCTGGCCACTTACGCACATTAATCACCCACCTCTCCTCGCTGCTTTTATCTGGCCCGCTGAAAGCTACTGTCCAGCCTGGGCCAGCCTCTCCCCCCTTAATCGCTCCTCCTCTTCTTTGGCCATTCATAAGACTCTCATCAGCCTCCGAGCAGGTATCACTCCATCACAGTTATCAGGCGGGCTCTTATCAGTCCCTGAATATGGAAATGGGATCCCTGTCACTGATAAGGACAGCTGGATTATCCCTGGCTCTCCTTCATCAGATAGCCACTCAGGAATGGCAAAAGGCCGGAACATTCCTCTATTGTTTTGCACTAGCGTTGATTGAGAGCAAAGGGAGAGATGTTGCCAATCCACTTAAAATATTATCACCCCTCTTTCTGTCACTGCTGCTGTGAGTGTCATCATTTTGATCTTAATATGTTTGTATTAACCAACTCTACATAATCCTGGTGTTTTTATTTAGCTATTTTATCTGTAAATAAATTGTTCCTTATATGGAACTCGGCTCCAAACTTGCGCCTATAACTGCTAGCCTGGTGAGCTTCATTTGACTGGAGTCAAACGCTATGGGTGATGCCACTCTCCTTTAGTCCTCTTCTTTATACAGTTCATGACTTGAAAGCATAAAACAAGCTGTACCGGAACCATACAGTAACACATGCTTTTGTTTTGGGCTTCAAATTACTGCTTTTTCTCTAAGATGTCCAAAACACACAACCTGTCGTGGTTAGCGATATTTTCAAACTGATACAGGCTGATCCTCATTAGTTCTTTAACCTGAGCGGCGGTATCTTCAAAGGCAACTATGCCGGTGCTAATCTGAGGCCATGGTTCATTATGAATTCTTCAAAGTCCCACCCAGCTGTCAGAAAAGCTTGTGGAGAGGGCCGTTATTAGTGAGGCTCACAGAGTTGACACAAAGAGCAGTCTGTTGTTGTGAACTGCTGGACAAACACACACGGGTTGACCTGAGATGAGTTCAGCGCCCTCTCAAGTGCTCAGGTGTGTAGACTCAGACAAACCTCGTACAAAGGAGTATTGACACAACTATAGGAGGGTTCCTGCAAACGAGAGGGGAGAGAGACGAGAGGGGAGAGAGGTTCGGAGCAGCTTATCTTATCAGAGACTTTATATGCTGTGATTGGCAAAACTATCAAAAGGACCTCAGGCCACAAAAGAGGTCCTGTCTAGTGCAAACAATAAAGAACACCTCCATTGGGTGGTAAGTGATTTATATGAGGGAGTTCAAATGGCTTTGGCTGAGGTTTTGATAAGGCACAGAGGTTGGCCTGTGAGTAGCGGGCACACTTGAGTATCGAGTCATAGGTCAGATTTGGTCAGCATCAACATATTGTAATGCAATAATTTCATTCATTGTAAAATTAAGGCAGGGATTGGGAAATATGCTTATTAAATGGAATCCTAATCCCCTGTGATGATACTACTATGATAAGATACTATTTTGATCAAATCCCCTTAATGTGGTTGAATGCAGATTTATGCTTAAACAAAGATCCTTCTTCTCACCCACACTTCTTTGGCTAGTCTCTGTGAGGTTCTGAATGAGTGACAACAGAATTTAAAGATACTATTTTACACACAATGGACTCTCGTGAGCTTTAAACAATGTTAGAATGCTGTTACCTCTTCAAAAACATACTTGGACTTTGTTTCACTCACACATGTTTGAGTAATCTTTTATAATTAGTCTGTCTACATCTCCAAAGCCACAAATGCTCGGTTCCACCTTGTGATGTCATGAAGCAGTAGTTAACAGCTACCTTTTACCTTTTGCTCATTAGACTGGCAATTTCAGGGCTCAAATAATTAAAATGACTCTAGTGAAGGTGTATGGAATTTAAAAACACAGTGAAACACTTCCTGTATTACCACATGCCATCACAAGGAGTGCTTTCAGCCTAAATATGCAGGGTTTGTGTGTTGAACATGTGTGAATGAAACAAAACACAACTCCAGATATGTTTGTGATGAGGAAACAACACTATAACATAAATCAGAAAATGAATGAATTAATTAATCATTGCATTTATATAGCACCTTTCAAGACACAGAGACGCTTTACAGTTCATTGTTCATTCACTCCACACTCAGTGGTGGTAAGCAACTATTGTAGCCACAGCTGCCCTGTGGCAGACTGATGCAAGTGAGGCTCCCAATTTGTGCCATTGGCCCCTCCAACCACCACCAACACTCATGCACACCCCATTTTCTTACTAGGCAATGTGAGTCAATGTCTTGCCTAAGGACACAACAACAGTTTTTGCCAATGGCGCCCCACTATGGCACTTGGAATTCCCATTGGTCTCCCATCCAAGTACTACCCAGGCCCGGCCTTGCTTAGCTTCTGAAATCTGAAGCCCAATATGGGCCCGTTGACCAACTGTGGTTAAACTACTACATATACATAGTATAAATATATATTAGAATTATATATGATTTAAAATTACTCAAAATGTATTAGTCATTCAATCCCCACTCTTAGGAAAAATTAACTGTTGCCACAGCTGCCCTGGGTTTGACTGACATACATGGCTGCCAGTCTTCACCAATGTCCTCTTTGATCACAATCAGTCACTTATCAACACAACACACTCATAGTCACCTTTTATCCAAATTTGTGATTATTGCTGGCCAATGACCCATAACCACAAACGATGCATCAAGGTCTTTTGACATCGTTCTTTGAAATACAGACATAGTCCTCCGTCAACTCTTATGGCATGTCAAAATTGTGATCCAGTCTTTTCAATCCCAGGTACAAGTAGTTCAAATCTAAAATCTAAGGTCAGCATAACCTTGAGCTGCTCTGGCCTTGGAGATGGAGAAATAATAATAGCATGTGACTTCCGTGCCGGCTGACTCCTGAGACAGTCTGGCATGAGTGAGGCGTTCATGCATGCAGACAGCTAAACTGATTTTAATTGCTTCTCCGAATAGCTTTGGTTATGATATCTAAGCATGTGGCAATGATTCACAAGAACACAGTCAAACCCTAATGATCACTCCCTGAAGACAAAAATATACACCATCAACATGTACACTCACTTCCGCCCTGACAAATCAAGCAAAGGAAAAGGTTAGAGATAAATGTTGTGGATAACGCTTCACAGAATTTCAGCCGCAAAGGAGTGGGTGTTGGCACTTGAAATATGATTCCTTGACTTTGGAAACTGAACATTATCTTGTTTCCCTAACCCCAAACTCAAAACACAGTCCTGCTGAATGACAAGCGCTGCTGTTGGCACCTGTCCAAATACTTGCTGTGAGATGTTACTTTTATTTTTAATAATGATACGATCAAATCCCTTGCTTGCTTCACTAAAATATCAGTAATATCAGTAACCCCAAATCCCTCTTAAGCAGCTGACTGTCACAGGCTGCCTGTTTGATTGGCAAGTCTGACGGGGCACAGTCTAGTTGCAGCATTTCACACATTTAGAAAGGCCCATATGCTGAGCTAGACAAGCCATGACATTATGTGCCTGCGCCTATGGAACAGCTATATGTTGCTCAAATCTCCATTTAATCGCCAATCTCATGTTACACCACACTTAATAAACAGCAGATTAGTGCATTCTTTGCTATACCAAGCACACATTTCCTCCAGTCTGGAGAAAGTCCCCTGGGGGCGGGTCTTGTAGTTGGTATGACCAGCCATCCAGCCATGTTAAAGTGTCAAGGCAAGGCATGTCATCTGTCCTCTTGAAGCCCTGGCTGGAGGTATTTGTCAGGGCTATTGTTGTGGGTAGAACTGTGCCACCTCTGACTTCTTGCCTTGTTATAGGAAAAATGATCTACATAACCTTTTGTCCGGAGATGTTTGGATGCACATTGTTTTCATGCATGGTCAAATGGAAGAGAGAATGAGAGACAGGGGACGGAGGAGAATGCCTGCTGCATGGTTGAAATTAGTGCACCGTCTGGATGACAATAAGAAAAGATGTCATATTGAAAGGTTACTTGGGTTACTCTGTCGAGTCTGTCTGTCACCGTCATGCCTTCAGGGAGTTCTAATCACTTTACCCTATAATTACCTCCCCACAAAAGGGCCCGTTAAAGTTCCTGTAAAATAAACCTGATGCTATTGAGAAGCAGAAAGACTCTTTCTTTTAATTAGGGCCATCCATCTTAACCTTGTCTACCTGAGGTGAAGTGAAGGTAGCCTAGGTCAAGTCCCCAAAATGCTCATCTCTATTGTCATGTGCCGCCACAGACTGCAACACAATGTGGGTGCTGGCCTTTTTGCCAAAGCCAAGTCTTTTGTGTCTCTGCACTGGCTCCTACTAGGATTTGTTCCTGAATGGTTCTTTTTACAGTTACACAATACTTGCAATGCACAATGGGAACTCAACACTGCACGCCACCACTATTGAATGCCAAACACATGCAGTAGCTCAGTATAAAAAATTAAACGTATGCTCATATCATTTAACAGCTGTTAACATGACGTAATAGACCTGCTTCTGGTTGGTCAAAGTAAAGCTTGTAACATCAGTGTTTTTTGTTTGTGTGTTTGTTTATTGGTCGTGGAAAGAGTATAAGGTATTGGATTTTTTTTTTTAATTTTCACCTCCCATCCCTTGTTCTGTCTTTTGGTGTACATTTTACATAGTGATCCATGGTATTGTTCTCTCCCAGCATGTGCTACCACCTATAGTAAACGCGTTTAGTCAGGTACCAGACAAACGGAGGCCCTGTTTAGAATCTTTGTCTCTAACAGATGTGCAGCAGGTCTGATGATCAAAAGCCATGTTTGTTTTTCCTCGCGACCCAAGAGGTAGAAAAGGCACGTCCCTGCAGAGTAGACAGGCAAACCGAGCTCACTGATCAGCTCTCCAGAGACTGCTGCTTTGCCCCATATCTAAACTTATGCGTGTCGTACCTGCGGGTTTGTGCACACTACACATATATTGTTACTGTTTTTGCCCATTTTCTGTCCTTCTTCTTCTTCTTCCCACTGGCCCCTATCTTATGTGGACCCAGATGTGTTGTGTCATCCAGTTGGAGGTCGAAGACACAGAATCACAGAGAGTTGCATGGTTTCCATATATACACCTTTCCTAGCTCACCAAATCCAATCCAAAGTGCACCAAGCGTTCTTTCATCTGTGCCGAGGTGGCGTGGTCGTATATTATTCATGGCTTGTGTGATCTGAGGTGCGTGTCATATGGCACAAGTAATAAGATGGAGTGGTGGTGAGGAGATGGTGAGAGACACAGGGATCCTTCTACAGCCCTCGTCACTGCAGACACATGCTGGTGCTGTTTGGATTCATTCAGTGAGAAATGACCAGGACAGGGACAGTATAACAGGTGTGGTTTAAAGTGGCTGTTCTAATGTGATATATGTACTGAAACTTATAACGTGCAATGACAATACTCAAAATAGCCTCTCCACACTCAATGCATCAGCAATTCACAGTCATTATGTTTACAGTTAAACATCCAAATGCATACATTTAGGAATTGTCTAACTGTATTGAATGTCCATAGTTTCATATAATTGCATAGCAAGTATGTGTAACTATGACAACTATGACAAAAAAATCTAGTGGAAATTACTGTTACTACAAGCTGTATATATGTCAAGATTTTTCTATAAGAATTATTATATTATAATTATTTTTATTTATATTATTAGTCTGTATTTGTTTAAAGATGTCTATGTACTTGCAAATCATATTAGTGCAAAAAATCCTACCTTGGAGGTGTTTACAGACCACATGGCCCTATGACTCGCCTGTGCTGTGTGTTTAACTATGGATTGGTTTGAAAAATTAGTAACTGTTCCATTACATGCAGGAGCAGGACTTCTGACCCCTCACAATGCCCCTCGGCTTTGCACAAGACATGGGGGGCTTTCCAGGCTGAGGGTAGGGCAGATCGGCGACCACCTGACCACTTTTTGTCCAATCACAGGCCAGGGCCCCGTGTGCTACGTCTGTAGGCGACATGTGGTTAACCACCTGGCCCCGCTGCCTGACCCGCTGGAGTGAGCGCAGGAGGAAGAGGGAGAAAGGACGCCCTGTACAGCCATTTGCTCATCAATGGAGGGCATCACCACCACTTAACACATTTTATTGATCCGTGCAGCCTGCAGGGCCTCTGTTGTGTGTCCATTTCCTATTGATTATTTCAAGTCTATTCTTATTGAGTGCCTTCTCTTCCCTCTAACCACCGCTCTCTTCACTCAGATTCACAAGGGATTTTTTTAAGCAGTCATTTGAAATTATAATCTGTGAGTAAATGTCATAATCGCCCCTAAGGCCTGGTGTAGATTGGCTGGAGAGCAGGGGTCTCAGAGGTCGATGACACTGGTCAATACAGATCCATTTGTGTTATAGCTAGTGCAGTGGTCACCCCAGCTAAACTGACTGACCTCACCTACTCTCTTTAGCATCTCAGGATTTTATACTCGTCATAATTCGTCCCTTATAATCTATACTGCAGTTATTGCAAACTGTGCTAACATCCTAGCAGTAATTCAGATGTTATTGTTTGGCCGCTGGAGGCTTGTCTCTGAGATGTGTGAGTGAATGAAGAGTGGCGCACAGGCCAGTGCCTCATCAATGCTTCATAGGTTAGATCATTAGATCTGAAGTGACAGCCCTACACAAGGTTGGGGAGTGGGGGTTGCTTAGATAAAGATTGGCATATTGCTATTGATTCACCACCCCTGAGGCTTCTTCTGTTACTATGGTTATGGCTGGGAGGGGTATGAATGAACAATGCAAAATAATGTAACTTTTAAAACGGATTTTCCAAGTTACTGATTTATTTACAGTTTTATAGTCCTATATTAATGTCCTTTATTATTGCAACTGGTATCTGTAATTTTTGAGTGACTAGTAGGCTTTAACGTTAATGAGTTTTGTATGCTTCTGTTGTACAAGTCATTTGAGATTACCATCTTGATCCTGTGTACTTAACGTCTGTGCCTTTACTATATGAGTCAGGACTCTCATTGCGTGGAGAAAGGGTACACAAAATTCCCATCCCTCCCATGTTAGTGAGTGCCAAACTCCTCAGCTGTCCTCCTAAAGCAGGCTGAAATAAGAGCGGGCCTTCGAGGCTTTGATCTTTTACTGCTGGGGTCAGGGCTGAAATGACGCGTAAATGAGGGAGGAATGAGTTTTCATTTTGTCAACCTGTTCTGTTATTGTAAAGCTAAGGGGCCTTTGGTGTGACATGACAGCAGATTGTTTTAAGTGCCCAAACCAGCGGAACGGCAGAACATGTTTGGGTGTCACAGGAAAAAGGAAAAAAGCTGAACCTTACATAGAGGTAGTTAGTCTGTCTGCCTGAACAGCTGCTGGAGCTTAAACCAGACCAAAACCATTTAGTATTGAAATTATACATATGCATCATATATGGTTACATTTTCTATTAATCTTAACACAGTATTGAGACTGCAGTAAGTTTGTGAAGTATATAAAGCGCCCACATTACACACAAAACCCTTCATATTTAAGTTGGGAGTTCTCTCAAACAGAAAACACTCCATTCCACCTTGTGATGTCATGTGGTGTTACAGGAAGTCCTCCACAGTGTTTTTCTCCATACACCTTCACTAGAATCATTTGGGTAATTTCACCCCTGGAATTTCCAATTTCTACTGAGGTAAAAGTAAAGCTGTTAACCTGATAACTACCACCACATGACATCACAAAGTGGAACAGAATATTTAGAGCTTTGGAGATGTAGACAGACTAATAACAAAGGGTTACTCAAACATGTGTGAATGAAACAAAAGACAACTCCAATTATGTTTGTGACGAGGTAACAACATTATAACATGGCTTAAAGCTCACAAGAATCAATTTTGTGTAATATAGGACCTTTAATGTAATCCTAATACTGTAATGTTTTGTTAACATTATGGCCTCTTGTAAGTAACCACTATGCAGTCCCTGGAGATCCTTATACAGATCCGAACCATGGACTTGGTCAGGTATACCTATTGCAAACATTATTACATGTACAGTTAAGTATATGGTTACAGTCTATATAGGTTTTTGCTTACTGCTTTTCAAATCATACCAACCCCAATTCCTTTGTTGCTGGTAGTGCATGTTGTACACATTTGTTCAGTGAGTACACCTGGCGGCTGTAGTGCGGGACCCAGATGAAGAGATAGGGAGGAGCAAAGAGACAGTAGCAAATACCGCTAAGAGGGCGCAGCATCTGTAGCTGTTTACCGCTTTCACATTTCTGGGGGAGTCTAAACCTGCTCTCTGGAACTACATAAAGGCAACAAAACATGATCATTTTGGGGCTGTATTTGTATTAAAATGCTCCATAGACCATCTCCTGACATCACCCACGCCTTGTTCTCGATACAGAGACCCCACCACTCTCTTCCCCTTGAGCTGACACAACCAAAGCAAGAAGGAGAAAAATCGGTTGCTATATCCAAACGATCCCAGTCCCAGCTTGCGTTCAGTAGTTCGCTCTCCCCCCATTCGCTTTTTTTTTATTTGAACTTGACAGTTGTTTCTGAAGTGTGGTGCTCTATATCACAAGAAGGGAATGTGCGCCACGGATTGCTCAAGATGTGAAAGGTGAAAAGTGGAGAAAAACACCCCGCTACACCCAAACACTGGGAAGAAAAACTAATACATAAATAAATAAATCAACAATAGCAGCCAAAATGGTGAAACAATGAAAAAGATTGCAGTGGGAAGAGTTTAAATTGTGCTTGTATCAATAATTTAGCTACCTGGGATAGAGTGTTTTTGTTCACAATAAGGTTTGGCAGAACTGGGAGAAGCGTTAAGATTAGGGGGACTTGTTTATTATTGATGTAGCAGCGTGCACATCTGGAGCTCACACTGCCAGCCCCCAAACAGTGTGGAGTGCTGTCAGTTGTCTGCTCAGTTGAATTGTTAGTGGCATGATACAGTCACAGACCTGGTTGCAGAGCTATGTGAAATTCCAACACCATCTCCTGTGAACAAATACAGCCTGTTTATGAGAGAAACCTAGCACCTGTTAAAACAACAAATAGGAAAACAATGTCTAAAATGTTCAGCACATTTTGAAAAGAGTATGATACTAGTTCTACTATATTTCTACCACTACTTCTAGACTGCTTGGGTTAGATCTGCAACAACTACTGCAACCACCATTGCAACTTTTTTGTCTTCAAAACATTATCAAACGTTAAAGGTCCTGCGTGAAATGGATTCTTGTGAGCTTTAAGTCATCTTAACAAGCAGGTGACGGACCCTCCACAATAAAAAGTTCCATAGTTCACCTTAATATGTTAAAAAAAAATGGTATTTAAAGGTCCTACATTAAGCAAACTTGACTCTGGTGAGCTTTATTCCATGTTATGTTGTTACCTGATCAAAACACACCTAGTTCTGCTTTGTTTCATTCACATATGTTTGAGTAGCCCTGCATTATTAGTCTGTCTACATTTCCAAAGCTCAAAATTCTCTGTTCCACTTTGTGAGTGTTCAGTAGAGATTTCCAAAGCTGAAATCATCCAAATGATTCTAGTGAAGGTGTATGGAGTTAAAAGCACAGTGGAGCACTTCCTGTATTACCACATGACATCACAAGGTGGAACAGAGTATTTTGTGTTTGAGAGAAGAACTTAGGAGATCAGAAAATGGCGTAATATGGGCCCTTTAATACTTTATCAAATTCAAATCAAACTTTAATACTTTAGATGTACATTTGTAGTCAGTAGTGTATTTTTTTAACAGCTTTTGACTTACTAATGTATTTCCTAACCTCTGCTGGCCCTTGTAGCACACCTTATGTTTCAAAGTGCTGTTATCCCTCCCTAATGCCATGTCAGTACCAATGCGCACTGTTAGCATCACTTCTCTTTACCTTCACCAGTCACTCGGTCCAGCACAAATGACCCTTGCCAGTGCACCAGGGGCCGGCGTGAACTTAATCACTTGAGCAAATTGAAACCACTCATTCTGCACTATTTTTACAGGGGTATAGCTTATGACCTCGGACTATACTACACGACCCCTGCTTTTGAAAAGGACTGAAAAACACCCTAATGTTCCCAGGTCGGTCCATATCGGGTAGATTTCTGTGCCACTTAGAGTGCTAGCTGTGTGATTTATCTACGTTGTTGTAATCCTTTTGCGGGTGACGTTTAGGGTGCGTGGTAAAAGTGCTGTCTTTGGTGTGAATGTTTATCATGGGGCAGATACAGCAGCTTTTGAAGGCTTTTACAAGGCTGTAGTAAAAGTCTGTGACCCCGATTAGGCCTTTCAGTTCTGTCTCCTGTCAGCGGTGAGCGGCGCAGAGGTCACCAGCCCTAAAAATCCAGAATGTAGAAGTTTAAAAGCACGTTTTTGATGTAACTGAGAATGCACAGGCACATGTCGAGAAAGTTAAGTAGAACCGTACCCCCCTTTTTTCTAACCTAATGAGGTCATATATAGAAAATCAACTGTCAACGTAAGTGCATATACAGTATGTGTGATAACAATAGCTCATTACAATAGGATGGAACAATGATGGGGAATAAAGATGGTGATAAAAGTCATTACAAACTTTAGTCTTTATACTGTATTAAATAAATAAATGAATAATCAGTCAATCAATTTCAACTACACTCTTCCAACAATTCAACATTTTTTGTGAATAACAGCAACCCAATAAATAAAATAATGCGTTTGTGTGATAGTGTGTTATGAATTATATGCTTTTCTCCGTAAATTTTCCATAATTTATTCTAACATTTTATTTTTCTCTTACCATTTTCCCAAACTGTAAAGTTGTGAGCCTTGCTGAAAGACATGTGGTTAAAAAAAAATCCAAAGAAAACAGCAAAGCTCCACAGACAAGTAACAGGCTAGCAGTTAGCACATGTTTACCTATTCCCTTCCTTTTGTTCTTTATCCCTGTGCTCAGGGATGAGATGTCAGGGGTATTGAGGGACTTAGATACGGTTTCACCCTGATCTGCTTTTACTCACAATTGTCATCTCACTATGTATTTCCACAAAAGGCATAAATGTGCACTCATAACATTGCATAAGATTCCCTTCGCACTTAAAACTCTGAAGCTGTTCCTGTCTAATATTTGTTAATTCTAAACAGACACGTTATACAGCCACTAATACCTCCTCAAATAATAAGTGTTTAGCTTTGATTTACACAGCAGTAAAAGTCTTCAAAGTGCAGAGTAATCTTTCATTATAGGTCCTGATGATGGGGCTGCCCCTATCTGTTCTTCATTATCTTTAATCACTCAATGTTATAGCTATTACATTTTATTGTAACAGAGATCATAAAAACGCCCTTGTTAGGAAAGCAAAAAAACACCCCTTACTTTTGGATTGCCTTGTTAACACAGTTGTAGAATGCAGACTGTCTTTAAAAGTAAAACTGGACTGCAAAAATAGATTCAAATAAACAAAGAAACTTGAACTACTGCATTGTTTACTGTGATTTTTTAATTGAAGGTGAAATAATTGTATTAGGTAGTAGCTATGAGTAGGTGTCAGTATAAGAGTACACTTAAATACTATTACTAAGTATTATTTTATTGTGTTTTAGTTGGTAATACAATAATGGTACCACTGTTTGTAGAATAGTTGTGGATCACAGTGCAGTGATAGCGCAGCAGATCTACTATATTTTTTGTGTAGGAAAAGGTTGGGGGCAGATGAGAAGACCAGGGCATCTGAAGCAAACTAATCCAGAATACAAGCAAACTCCACATCGCAATGCCCCACAGAGGAATCAAACCCGGGACCTTCTTGCTGTGAGTTCTAATGACACTGGAAAGTAGTAGAAATCATAGAGAAGTATTCTATATGCTTGACTAATAACACTAATTGATTGCATAGAAGTTATGTTATGTTATATTATTCTCTGCTTGTGGTATATGTGTTTGTTTGTCTGATTGTGCAACTTTTTGACACTACAAAATAACTGACATATGATTCAAATAAGACCCTTTCAATAGCATCAATACTGAGGCATGCAATTGATATTGCCACGCTAACCCACACCAACAGAAACTGGGTCTAGGGTTTGTATTGAGAGCTTGGCCCATGACACTGACCATAGCCCGTCACTCTGACTTGGGGTGGGGGGCGTATGGGATCTCAGCTGAGGTATTTGACCCCGTGTGACCCTTGAACCCCAGTATGATTGAAGTGGCCAGCCTTTCCTGCTCTGCTCGCTCCGGCCTCAAGACAAGGTGACGAGTCCTTTAGGAGTTCTCTGGTTGCAACCTTTGGAGATGGTCATGGGGGGATAGGCGCCTGCTTTTCTATAGGAGGGGCTGTGTTTTCTTGTTGTATGTCTGCGGGCTTCAAAATGGCCGCCACTCAGACAGGCTTGAGTGTCACCTTGTAATCCGTGATAGCTCCGGGGCGGGATTTTGCCTCTGAGGCCAGGACACGTCACTTATCAAAGGCCCAGGTAAGCTTTGTAATCCCTTAGATGCATATTAGTCCATGAGTTGGCTTTTGCTTCGCCCGGTAAGTGTTTTCTTTCAAATCACCTCTCCTGTGTTGCCAAAATATCACTACAACCTAATCACATCCCCCAGAGCGCTGATACATCCAGGTGTTGTGTTACACTTGAGCTAATCTAATAATCTCCCTTAGTTTTCACCTTGTCCATGCCTCAAGGTCAAACAATTTCTCTCTCTTTAGTGCTCTCGAATGTTGCACAGGTCACCAGCGCTAATCCCCAATCACTCGGATCCTGGTGGATTTCTCCCACGACCAGGTGAAACCGAATCCCCGAGCTGTGGTCAGAGATGTGTACACAGATAACCATCCCCAGCACACTCCCAGTCCAGGGTCTTAGGCAAAGAATTCAGACACATCATCACAAATCCATTATGAGCTGCCCAGAGAGCAGCACAGAACAGCACACAAAGCCCAGCTGCAGCACAGAGACAGAGAGAGAGAGGGGAGCATCAGCACGACTCAAACTATTTGTGTCCACTACACTAAACTTGTTTTGAACCTTAATCTGTACATTGTAGTTCAGTAATTCAGTTTGGCGTTTTAAAGATTAACCACTTATAATTTGAAGTAATTTAGGAAACATTGTACAAATGATTTACAAACTTTTCAAATAAAAAAAATTGATTGGCCAGTGAACACATGGTACATGCTTTTATAATATTTACAAAGACGCTATGGTCTGGAACCGCATCCTGTGGATTAAACAATCTGAGAAACGCGTGGTCTGTTCACGTCTAAACAAACATGGCAGCATGAAAAAGAAAGAAGAACACACAGTACTGACAAATAACACAGATTTCATATTAGATTACATATTAGTTTTGGGTTGGTGTTGCAAACTGCAACCCAACCTGGAAAAAAATAAGTTTAAAAGTTCAATTTTATGCTATGTTTGTAATGTATATTAATAAAATACACATACTTTATCTAGCAACTGTACAGACCTGACCCTGAGTTTGAACAAGCACAAGTCAAGGCAAATTCAGTTTGGTTAGAGTGAAATCTACCGTAAATGGCTCTATTGTTCATGGTGAACTGCTGTTTGTGTATCTCCAAGTGACAGCGGTCGTGCAAAACAACCACAAGTGGAGCTTTTGTCTGTATTTGAGGCATTAAACTGCTCCACGTTCACTAGAAGAATAGTCTTTGTATGTGCTACAGTCGGCCGTCATGTGCTTGGCTAGGTTTTGTGTCTACTGGACTTTAATGTTGTGATCGACTTCAATTAGCCCAAAATTTTGCAGTAGCTTCTGAAACCATGAAAGAAAACAAGTCGCTTTTGAGCTGCCCCATTTTGATCTACTGTACATGCAGGACACCATGACCTGAGAAATAAGACTCATAATCAGGGCGACAATCTGCAATACGACTGTGTACTGCGATAACAATATTATTGCAATATACTGTACTTTTTGAGACAGTCATTTCAGTTGAAACTAAAATGTGCATGGCTAAAATACTAGTCAGACTTTAAAAAAAAAACCTAATAAACTAAATTAGGCCACATCAAAAATATTTTTTCAAAAATAATAATTAAAATCTGCCAATATCGCAATATCAATACACTTGTGATATATTTTGCAGCTCTGCACATACGCTCATGCTTTAAAATAACAGCAGTACCCAACCTTTTTCCTCATAAAGACCGGTAATAAACATATAACATTTTTCAAGGAGGGCAAGTAATAATATTACAAAATGCAAAACCCTTAACCATACTAAAAAGGCCTGAATACTCATGTTGGCTATTTACCAGGTTGAGTATTGCTGTATATTTTCAGAATAAAACACATAGACATGGTGACTGACTATTAAAAATAAGTAAAACTCCTTTTGAAGATATATTATTTTCCTGTTGTTGGAGACTCCTGCTTTAAAATACCATTTCAATATAATCCAGAAACATTCATTTTGTCTTCTTTTGTACATTAACTTCTTGAGTTCTTTTTAAAACCAAAGAAGTTAATGAGCCTTTCAATATTCTGGCTGATAATTCATAACAAGGGCATGTAAATGTGTTTCTCAGGACAGGCTTAACAATGTTCTAAGTACAGCCTCTATTTGTTATCATAATATAACCCAGTCTACTGTGTACTACCTATTTATACTGCAGCTTTAATTATCCGCAACTTTGCCTTTGAAGTGTGATCAATCAGCTTGTACCTGAAGCCAGCAGAGGCTTTGGAATCCCACTGCCCCCCTCCTCCACCTCCAACCTGTCAGTCTAGGTGTTCTGTTGTTCTCCTTAGTCTTCTAACACAGAAAATATGTGTAGGGAGATGTAGCAGAGTTCCAAGAAACGCAATTTTCATGACACTGATTATCTGAAGTACCAGTGGATAGGGTTGGCCTGGTCACCTTATTTACCTTTATTCTACTTTATTCCAGAAGTTGCCACAAACCCCTCCATTATCATCCCGGTTGAATTTTACATAGAGGCTATCTTGACAGCAAAAACATTATATACAGACTACAAAGTCATTTCTTAGCCACCCAGAGAGGGAGCACTCTTGACTTGGTGCATTTGAACATTGAACATTTTACACAATTCAACTTATTTTCTATTTTATTTTAGCAGCGAGACCTTTCTCTTGTTGCCCATTTTAACACGTGGGATTCCTACTTAACCATCAGTGCCAGCTACAACAGAAGTGCAGGTTAGCAGTAATCAGGAGTAAACGTGGGCATGGATAAGGTGGAAAGAGTCGGGTGAATATGGTTAGCCTCCATGGAGATGCACCTTTCATGTATGTCAGATCACACATCAAAGACTTGCAGGATACACTAAAAATACACTATTCAAGCATGTTATAAAATTCTACAATAAAAACATAAAAGAAAGTATTTATACAATACCATAGAACCTACACATTTTCATTTTCAGTGACATTAGACTATGATTGCAGTCCTGAAAAACTTTTGCTTCATGAATATGCAACAGACCTCTCCAGTAGTCGCTGGATAAAGAGCATTTGTCGTAGAGAGACTGGTTTTAGTTTACATTACAAATGATGTTGTGGCTTTGGAGGGGGTTTACTTCTGACTCAGCTCAAGTTCTGTTTCCTGAACACATCATGTTTTCATTTTCCAAATGAAGAGCGGAGCCAATGAGAAAATCAATAGCATAGATAAGACGGCCCTCTGCCCTTGGTGTGTGATGTTGAAGCCATATGGAAGCAGCAGGGTGCACGAACGAAAAACCACCCATCTGATCCCAATGCAATTCTTTTAACTAAAAAAACTGTCTCAGGAAATGTGTAACCCCAAATAAAACCAATTTTTAAGCATCAACAATGGAAGAGAAGCCGACAGAGGTACATATGTTTGGCATAATAGCGTTAGGGAACTAGCCTGGTTGCGGCTTGAGGTCAAAGGTCCCCAGCAAAGACTTACAATGTGAATCAAAGAGAGGTGCGGCTGCAGAATGTATATATGTAAGGTCTGATCTATGATAGTCCATGCTTACGGCCGTCTCAGCAATATGTTCTCCATTACATAGTCCAGGTGATTTTAGCCTGTCTCTCCTCTGAACACGATCTCCTCCAGGCCATGGCCCGCATCTTGTTAAATCGGCACGGTGCGGGCGTGGATTGAGTTTAAAAGTAATAAAAGAAGTGGACCTGCTGGCTAGGTGAAAAACCCACTATCAGATTCCAAAAAGCAACGGCCTTTTTATGTGTAGGCCTCCATTCAACGAAGCGTTTAATTCAACAAATCCACGGTTGTGATCCACCAGAAACGTGGCTGGGGTTAGTTCAATTTGTACCAAACGATCTCCACATGATCAAAGTGCGGCAGGCTCTCCTCCACATACTGCTTAAATTAGACTAACACCAAAGTCTCAGGCTCTGGGACAGTATTTGGAATGTCTTAGCAGAGGAGACATTCTTGTGCACATATGGTTTCAATAAGGCCAAAGATGCCAGCTTCACAACTTTAATAGGCTGACATGGAACTTCAGTGCAAACTCACTGACTACCAGAATGTGTATCTGTCACCTACAGACGGGCATATGATCGTGACTGGTTTTACTCTGTTTGTTCAAGGCTTTTTTTAAAGATGTGCTAGGAATGAGTGGTTTTGGAATAGATGGAAAGGATGGTAAACTGAGCACCCATACTTCCCTATAGCCTAACCACAATTACACAGTTGCATAATTTTATATGGTATTTCTGGGTTGTTTTTCATTTCATGTTATTTATGTTTTATTATTTTATGTTATTATTATTATTTTAATGAATTAGTTACTGCATTTGTTTTGTTTTAGTTGTAAACTTATAAAAGCATATAACTTTTTCCCTTTTGCTTTGTCTTGAATATTCCTAAATGGCAAGGAAACACTGTATAAATGATTTGCAAACAACATTTACAAAAATGGCAAATAAAACTTATCTCTTTCATTTACTCAATTACTGCTGTTCTAAAACCATACCTTGAAAAACATGCGTTCTTACTACCTCTCCACAGATCCGACCTGTAATTTAGCATTCCGGTGTGTATGAGGACAAGTGGTACATATATGCAAAAGTGAAATCCCACACTGCGTACATACTGACTGCTTACTCCTCAGTGGTCCCCTGTACATCTGCCAGGCATGTGCCGCACACAAACACCGCAGTGAGAAGACAGGGGCGTGGTTCTCGTGTGCCTGCTGTAGGCCCAGTGCTCCTTTGGCATGTTGTAAAAGCTGATCTTATATCAGTGTCAGAACCAGACTGGCCACGCTAGCGCACTGTCCGCCCCTCTTCTCACCAAAGTAGAAGATACCATGCCTCACTTATGGCTTGTTTGGATGTCACACCAATATAATAGACATAAACACAGTATCACACGCACACTAGCACCACATACTTTGACAACCCACAGCTGAATTGATTTAGGATTCTCCAGAGGGTTGAAATTTTGCACATTTTTCACTCAGTGTCTGCACTTTTTTGTTACAACTGGCATAAAGAAAATGAGAAAAGTGGGAGCAGTAGGGGGTTGGCGGGTTGCTCGTGGGTTGGGGGCATCCCACCAGGAGCACATTCACACTCCTCAGCTCTATTTCTGTTCTACTGCAATTAGTCTGTTCCCAGAAGACAAGGCTATGCAGAGGCAATATGTGAACACGTACTTTTTGGCATGTCAATCTACATACCAGTGTAGTAGGGGATATAGAGTGTTTTGAAGTTTGATTAATGCTTTATTATGCTATTTTTAAAAATTATTTATTTATTTTTTATTTTATTTTATTTTATTTTATTTTTTATTTAAATTTTTACACAAATGGCTTACCTCGAGACTGTGTCAGTATTATGTTTCCAATAACTTATAATGGCTAATCTCAACATTTTAATACTTTTCTGGAATTTTTTGTTCTGTCAAAGCAATATTCTAACCAAGATATCATTTGACCATGCCTAAAAATAATTACATCCTGAACTTTCCCACCACTGATCCATTGTCACAGCCAAAGTGCCACTTGATAAATGCTGATAATTTACAGTCACTTCCTTGAAATCCAAGTGAAGCGTTTACAGGCTGCGTGGTGAGTGAGAGCAGGGCTGTGTGCGGCGTGGGGAAAGTTTCTCAGCTCTGGGGCCCGGTCTGGGCATCTCCTGTGCAGCCCCAGAGGTTAATCAGAAGCATAAAGGTTACGACGTATGTCTGTGAATAACGAGCAGGCGATGTGCACGGAAACAATGTGACAGTCGGCAGCCATTAACCTCTGTGCGAAACATGGGCCGTTTATCAAAGGGAGACAAGTCCAGTTCTGTGCAGACCAAGAGGAGGTATTTTTAACTTCACCTGGTGGCTTTCAAGACTATTCATATGGCATTAATTACAAAAAAAATTAAATATCATATCAGTATCTGAGACGCTGTTGTTGTGAGGCATTATCCAAATTGACATTCCTCCATTATGAGTAGACAATAAAGGGTTTTGAGAAATTTGAGAAATTTATGCAGTTTTCAAAGAGAAAAATCTGGGCAAAATTTCCAGGCTGACCTTTGGCGTGACCTCCTGCCTGTTTGCTGACATTCTGCACTGGAGCCACTTGAACAGAACTGGTGGGAGGACGGCGAACACCGGGCTAAGGGATGGATGAGGACTTCTCCTGTTACGTTTAGAAGGGAACACAGCTGTGAGGATCTGTTAAGTACACGCAAACAAGCCCTGTGCTTCAGACAGGCCTGCCGGGCACCAGCCCTCAGCCCACTTGTACTGCTCTGACACATGATCACAGCCAGACAATACATGTGGGACTGCAGCGTGCTCCACTCAAAAGTGAGACATATTTTCAACTGGAACAAAAACAATCCCCTCTCAATACCACTGGGACTGCGCTAGTATTAATTTATCCTGTTTCTCTATCTTCTCTGAGTTTGTGTGCTGGTGGGAGCTCTACAACAGACTTGGGTTGGTTGTTTACTGACTAAATAGGTTAGCAATGAGCAGAAAAGTAAAGAACATCTGCTACCGTGACGCTGTCACACTTTGCCTAATGTGTTTTGAATAGGCACGGCTGTCCCGGGCTGTGTGAAGAGAAATCTTTTTGATCCATATGTTGATAAAGGGGATTAATGTAGTCCCCTTTAAGGGGCACTAGCCAACATTAGACCATCAAAAGCTGTTATGTTAAACTACTCATTAAAATAAGATGTCTTAAATATGCTGTAATATTTTACAGCTATAAATTAAATTCTAACTTTGTACAGTTATTTAGGACATCAATTTATTGAAACATGGTAACATGGCATAGGGTACATCACTTTCAAAGAATAAATGCTGGCAGGATCTTTTGTGGTATTAGTAACATGAATTACTGCATTTGCTTGACTTTTAACTCAATGGATACCCAAGCCACACCCTCAGTTATATTTTGAACTATTTGTTAAAAAATGCCATACTTATATATCATATTATCCATAAAGGTGAAAAAGTTCATAGGTGTCCTTAACTCCACTCAGGGATTTTTTTTAGGACAAATGTTGGCCATGTGTTCACCTTTGAGTTGTACAATGATAGTGAGGTGATTGGACACTATGTCCACATTGTATGGACAAGCCACTGTCAGCAGTTTGGGTCCAGGTCACAGGATATACTATTGTTAAGTATCTCCATTTATCAATGTGCAGGTTAGAGAGCAGCCCTTCTTCCTGTATCCCAGCACTTCACACTCAGCTGAGCTGTTCTGCAGCTCTATCACAAACAAAGGCAACCTTTGCGCAGCCAACACTGGGACCCCACAAAGAAAATAAACACACAGATGAATGAGCTGGGGCCAAGTGCAGGAGGAAATGTATTTATATCAAGAGCCCCTGCTGTTATTTTTCCAGTGCCAGACTGGTACGGACAGTAGCTACGTGCTGTTGTAGCCCCCAGCTCAGGCTCTGGGTGATGACGGAAATCCAGGTGAAGCATCTTGTCGACTGATGGCGTCACGCGGATGACTGCCTGCTGATATGACACAAAGTACAGTTTAGTTTGGCCAAACAGGCCTGTGCCTGTGATAAGGCTCGGGTATAAAAATAGTTCTGGATGTTTCCACATATAAATCTCAGACCCTCATAACCCAGTCTTAGACCTGCAGCCACTAAGCATTATATGCAGGTGACTAACTCATGACAGATTTTAGCTTCACTGGTGCATAACTTCTTGAATAACTGACAGTTAACAATGTCTCTTAAAAAGCAGGAACTCAGTAGTGCCAATCGTAAAACAAATAAAAAAGACTACTGCAAACCTCTTGTTGGCTTATATATGGTTCAGGTGATTCCTGTGATCCACAACCTCTGACAGATCAATGTCATTTTCAATATTTCCCTGCAGTATATGCTGGAAAAACTGTCAGCACCCCCTTACATATTTGTGATAACAATTTGGCTTAATTAAATTGGAAAAACAACTCAGGAAAGTTAGCATGCCACACCCTTTGAAGTGACAATATGAAATAATAAACCCTATTAAATATGAATTAAAGCGCCCTGTCAGTGCTGCTATGATTCCTATGTGATTTTTCAAGTAAGAACACATGTGATCCCACTCTTTCCCCCTCTCCCCACCCAGCAGCCCACCATTTCACCTTTAATTGAATACATTTCTGTTGTTGTTGCCAAGTCCCCCCCCACTCCACACGCCACCCAAACACCCCCGCCAATCTATTTCCTCAAGCACGTAATACATGCAGTAAATAATTCAAATGAAATTAATTTTACAGCACCTTGTTTCCACTAAGCATGCCAACATCTGTTGTCGAGTCACAAGTTTACATTGTTGGTCATTACTTTCCACAATGAGCAAAATGTTTTATTAAAGGCCCTGGGGAGTTTCTCTTGGATCAGTCGGAGAAGACGGTGCTACCGACATGACCCTGTGACAATCAAAGTGCGGCTATCGCCCTATGGGGGCTCTACTCGGGTCTGGATTTGCAAAATGGACTAGGGCCTAATGTGATTGAGTTTTTGGACAGCATCGGTCTTTGTGAAAAATGCTGACATCAACAGAACATAAATTTGCTAACTTAAGTAAAAGTATGCATTGAAAGGGCATTCGTTCTTTTTTTGCGGTTTGAGTTCAGGCATAATATACGGGTATGAGTGGTTGGATTAAAATGTTTTGTTCTTAATATAAATGTAAATATGTAAACCACAAAACACAGTGATAAATCATATAATCATTAACAACATTATCTTCAGTCAATACAGAACATGTATTTTATATTGTTTTACTTGAATCATGCTTTCCACAGCGATAGCTCATGTTATTAAATCTTTATTTGCCAAAGGTAATTATATGTATTGTGCTAAAATAGACATGTGTATGTGCGACACTTCTCTTCCCGCATATCCTTTTGTGTAACAAAAGCAGCCTTGATTTCTGTGCTCGGGAAGAGGGCTGTTTATTTGCATTGGTCCACATTTAAACAGTTGTGCACTCACAGAGCTTCAAGACAGTCACATTGTATATTTATCAGTCCAGGGATGCATGGAGACAGAACAAACACACCGCCTGCAATACGTACATCATTAAAATGCAATCAAAAGCAAACACAGGAAGTATAGAAAAGGTACAAAGGCAGCCGTGAGCATGTTAAGTACAGTTTTAACCTTAAACCATCTTATCTCTACTGAGTATGTGTCTCACTTTTGTGAAGTACCTGAAGACTATAAACACTTTAAATGAGGGTCTCCACAGGCCTGGGCTTAAATGAGCAGACAAATGGGAAAGACAGACAGACTGTGCAGTGGCCCTCCATAGACTTGGCTGTAAAACGTGTGTGCTGAGGGGGCACCCCCCTGAGGCTGTCTGAAGTGCCTGTAGTCACCCAGGGGCCTCTATGGCTCTACTACAGTAGTCCACTAGCTATTAGCAGGTGATAGTGACTCGTCTTCACGCTGGGCCTCTGCCAGTAACAGATGTGCTTAGTCAAATGACTAATTGAAACCCTAAAACAAAATCAGCAGCTTGGCTATTTGGTGTGCATAATGACCCGGCAGGGCTGATAAAGGCAGAGGGAGAAAACACACACACCCCTCTCATCAACTGTGCCATTAACAATCATGAGCCAAGATGAAAACAACACTGGGTTTATTCACCAAATGAAAGCACATAACTAGATGCTGTCCCTCGAGTCCATTTCCAATTTTAATAATACATCAAGGAGCATAGCAGCAGCAAATGCTGCTACACTAAGAGCCTAAGCCTGCCGAAGTACTTACAGCCTGAGCACTGGGAGACAACTCCCACAGCTAAGAATTTAGCACATGCATAAGGTACACAACATGATAGCTATTAGCTAAATTAAAAGAGCCATTACCACAGAAGTGTGTGGAATTATTTGCCAGTTAGAGACTACAAACCCAAATTTTCCATTTCAGAGAAAAATGTCTCACCGTGTTTGTTTTCTCCACACCTAGTCTATTTCCATCTGCATCGTGAAAAGTGTGCAGCCTGAGCTCGGCCCCAAATTATGTGCATGAATAATAAAATAGCCTCTAATTAAAAATTGTTGTTAAATATGCAAAAATCTAATGATAATGAGATTGTGCAATACCTTGGAGTAAAGCACATTATAAATTACTTAAAAGTGCAAGTTGGCCTGACCCAAACATTGCATTTTGAAGGCTACTTGAATATGATGTCTGGGGCATATGGAGTGTGTGTGCATGTGCAGCAGTTAGCTGTGTTTAGGCCTGTCTGTGCGTACATATATCCACATATGTCTCTGAGGCAGGGCATGTGCGTGTGTGCTGTTAACATATGTGTCTGAGCATTAGCCCAGGCTCCATTCTATGACTTTATGCTAATTCAGATTGTGTATGCACCGCTGACTCTTCAGGGGACATGTTGAGGCTAACACTTATAGCCACAAATAGATTCTTTCTGTCCTTTTGATCACTGGGGAGATGAGAATTTTCATGTTTGAAAACTAATGACCCTACATGCCTTTTGCTCGTCTTCTGGATATCAGCTCTGTTGTATTTGTTTGTATGGTAGCATGTTGATAGTGCTTTGCTTCTGGCCTGGTTGCACTAAATCTTATACATTTGGAGCTGGCATTACCATAGGTCAAAAAAAGGTATATAGCATCGATACCACGTATGCAGAAATACTTATGTTGGCATGTAATGTTTTCAAACTCCCAATAAATGTGATTCATGCTTAAACATATATTTTCTTTAGTTATGCAAATTTCTGTCACACACCGAATATTGCTGGTATTTACTGTATATCAAGCCAAGACAGAGAGATTTGCTCACACCCGCACACATTGTCAAACATGATTGCTCCATTCTAGCCCAGCCCGCTCTTAGAACAATGTGCATATTTCACTCACAGCAAATAGGCCTTCAGTGCCTTTATTAAAATTTTAACGGGACTTTAGGCTTCACGGGGTTCATCTGCTATTCAAAGCATCCAAACAAATCAGCTGTCAACGCTCCGTGCATGTGTCTGCCCCTGACCTTCTTGAGTTCACCACCAACCAGATTTTTTTTCTCCAGTTTTATGGCCAAATAAATTGCAGCATACGATTATATTCATCATGTATTATCACTTCAATCTCCCCTTTTGTTTATATATTCAAATAAGTGGGTGATGATACTGGTTATAAGAATAAATCAGCTGGCGTTGTATGAGGGGGGTATACAACCAGTGAAGCAGTCATTCCGATTAACAAAGCTAGATAGGTAGTTGTTTGATATGCACGCTCTGAGACTGCGCTATACTAAAAAAGAACAACTATGAAGTTTGCTCATGAAAAAAATCATTGGAACAAAGTTAATGCTGAGATCTGGAGCCATGCGTTCAATGTATGTTAACTGTTTATGCCTGTGATCTATCATAGACTGCTTCATATACAGTAGTCCTATCGCATCTCCCTGAAGAACCTTGGTTGGTCTTTTCAAACAAGATAAACACAGCGCTGATGTACAAGTTGACATAACAATGAGATGACGTCAGCAGGCTCATCCAAAGTCAACTGTGAGACTATAGAGGTTCTTTGAAGACATGAGTGTAAGGCAGGCGTGAAACAAAGGCCTTATCTTTTGTATGAATGTATATACAGTCACTAAGAGCATCCTATTGTTCGGCAGTCAGGGAGAGAAAGGCGTGTGTGTGCTGTAATTGTGAGACGGGATGTGTGTTCACGTCGGAAACTCATTTTACTGTGCGTGCACCGAGCATCCTTCATTCTGAGGATGAAGTGAGCAGGAAAGTGGCAGTTCTTTGGCAAATAAAATGGGCTTCATGCACAGCCAGTATTAATTTGGCTTTTCCGAGGGAATGAAATGGTTTTGTTTTGGAAGGAAATTGCCCTTAGCAGTAATGAATTTTTCCCCTCTGTGCAGTGTGGCACTATAATTTAACTGGGCGATAGATCACATAGGCACACAATTTAAGGCTGCATATATTCTAAAGCTGATGAATATTAAATGTGCAACATTTAAAGCGGACCTGTTTTCACAAGTTTTACTTTGGAGAGAGCGGGCGCTGAGTGCTGTCAACATGAGACACTAAAGTAAAAATAAACAACAAGCAATAACTAGGCCAGATTTAATTTTTATTTGATTATTTACCCAAATCTGTGTTAGCAAAAGAGAAATCAGAGAGACAGTAGTTAGCACAGCGCTGTGACAATGTACACTGCTGGGTTTAAAGCATCAATCACCTATCATTGCAGGCCCACAGTGATTTAGCGCTCTGCTTTTGTGTGACAAATGTTTACACAGACACGTTCTGCTGCTGTTGTGATCAGGTCTTGCTTTGGTTCGAAAACAACACCACTGACTGTTGTCTATATGCAAGCAAAGTGTCTGTTCAAAACATGTCAGGATTGGGTTTTGTTGTTAGATATTATTATTTTAACAACTGGATGTATTTGGAAACTTTGATGTTTTTACAGACTTTCTTTCTCATTTATAAATCAGCTTGTTTGCTTTCACTATGAACACCTGCTATATGTCCAAACAAAGCTTCCTCAATATTCTTTATTTGTACTATTCTGAAATTCTGTTGTTTTTTTTCCACACTCTAAATTAACTGGAACTAAACCTTATCTCCTGCAAACCCTACCAAAACTGCATCACTCAGTAACCAAACAGAAGTTAATAATTTGACATTTAGCAAAAAGTAAAATATAAAAAAAATATATATAAGTAATCATCTCAGTAAGCACAACAGTGGTGACCGGCCCGATTTTGGCCCATTTCATCTTTTTCCATAAGGTTCACAGTGGTGGACGTAGTACACATCCACACACACTCGCAGTTCTCCAAGCATGTGTCAGCTTTAATGAATTTCTTCCACATTCTACTGTATTGTAGTGTATATTGCTAGTTTTGTTATTTTTGTGATGTTTTTTAGTGATTGTCTTCTCTGATCTGTACCTGCTATTAGTCGTCTGCATCACTAAATGACCCAATCCACTTTATTTATATAGCATATTTCTTAAACAAAGCAGTTTCCAAAGTACTGCACAATACAGATAAGAAATACAACGGGAATATAAAATAAAACTCTATTTAGCTCCACTAGTCCTCGTTAAAGGTGTAACTTTGCTGGTGGAGGGTCCGTCAAATGCTTTTTTCGTGATGTTATTGCTTTGAATATTTCACAGTATGGCATTAAACCTTTCTGTCTTCATGGTGACCAAACTTTAAAGTTTGAGCTTTGAGCTTTAAAACCACCTGTAATTGAATAAATGTAAGGTAAAGCTGTTTAATGTCATACCGTGGAACATTCCAGGCAGAGCAATGACATATACATAGAAACGAGCAGGTGATGGACCTTCCATCAGAAAAGTTACACAATCCACCTTTACGACAATAAATCTAGTCAAATCAAATAAGAGCAAAAATACCAATAAATATAAAGTTAAAACACATAAAAAGAAATAAAAGACACAGAGGACCACACAACTCACACTGTGTTAAAAGCCAGAGAATAAAAGTGGGTCTTAAGACAGGACTTAAAACAAATAAACTACACAGATAAACTAAATATAAAATTGTGACATAGATAGTGCTCCATGTTATATATAATATGGCGTGAACTATGCTAAAACAATGAACATCCATCCATTGTCTGTTTTAGAGGTTTGAGATGGCCTGAATATAACTTAACTAAAGTGCCACGATGAGACAGACAGCACCTTGGTTTATCTGTGAGTTGGTCTTTAAAAGAGCTGTAATGAAACCAATTAGAAGAGGATCTCACTGTCGTCTGCCTCGAGTGCCTCTTGATTGTGCTCGTTATGGATGTGTCTTCTTCCCCTGACAGAACTAGTCCCATTCTCAAAGCAGAGCCGCCTCACTCTTCATCTGTAGCTCTTGTATTGTCAGGAGAAGGTCAGCAGACTACTTTCCAAAGCTGTTGACCCTTCAGCACATTTCTTAATTAGGCCAGACTTTATGTATGATGGGAGCGTCTGGGTAGTTCTTACACTCGAGCTCTATTCTTGCACACTGAAGCCGCATGAATACATAGTTATTAGATTCAGACCATAGGGGTGGATAAAAAAATGTAATGATAACCAGATGATATATTACATTGCGAGTTTCTGGTCTTTTTAAGCTATATTTTTAGACAATATTCTTCACTTTAAAAGAACCAATTCAATAAAAACAAAACAAAACAAAAATACTTATCTATCCTAGTGATGATGTCAAATTGAGAAAAGAAATAGCAAATAGATAGAGAAATTCAGTAATTTCATGCTTAAAATTCTCAAGTTGTTCTACTGAGGAGGAACTAGTCGATTTAGGGACTAATTAGCAGTCACAAGGATGTCATGGCCACCTGAGTAATTGTGCATACGTGTAAAGTTTTTGGAGTGTTTTTGTTTGCCGCACGATTCTTACCACACAAGGTGGAACAATAATAAACTAGCAATTGGTAAAATTAAACCGACATCAAATTTCAGTAATTTCTGTTTACAGCTTCATCACAAAACAGCAATTTTGACAACTTTACTTTCCAAGCTATTGTGTTTTAAAAAGGCGTGGGAAAAGAAAATGAGTGTCTGTCTCCAGTAATTTGTTGAAAATACATCTTGTGGGTTTAGTAAGACAATGTGTTGAATTTTGACAGTACACATTTAATTGAGTCTGTCTCTGAGGCTGAAATAGTGTCAAGGTTAAGCTTTTAAACTTGTCATTATACTGACTGTCATCAACCAGCCACGACTTGGAGGAGTTGTTTTCAAAAGAAAGCATGGGCTGTCGTACCTTTTATAGTATTGTGTAACTGAGACATTTTTGCATAGAATGTTCTCTTCCAAATCCATAATCAGCTTACAACAAAAACATAGTTTGGCCATATTATGCAAATATGTAAACAATAATAGAAATGACTTCCATTTGAGTTTTAGAAGCTTCAAAACTCAGTTAAATCAATTTCTCTAGACAAAAGTGAAATTCTTTATCGGCTGGCCCTATAACATGCCAACATTTGCACTTTTTAGTGTATTCGCTATTGGCCTTAAGCTCACGCATTAGCTGGTATTTAGTTTTTGGCCAACCACCGGTTTAAAGAAAAGACATCTATATTTGAACACTTAAGTGTAAAAAAGGCCCCAAAAAGGCACCAAAAGTGATTACACTGATTAAAATTGGCCCATAAATATTGGCAGAGTTTATCAGCTTCTCTGGTATCTAATATATCTGATATTAGCCATAAAAAAGCAAAAACAATCTCTCCTTAAAATACATTTTCACTTCTGTATGTTTGTTCCGACCTTCACATAATATGGATATAGGAAAACACAACACTATTTCAGAGCCTCTCAGAAAGGTCTGAAATTATTATGAAACATGATCTTAAGTAAAATGTCAAATGTGTTTATTTACATTTAAGATCCGTGGATCTATAGTTGTTGATTTCTTATCTTTGGAGTGAGCAGTCAGTACGAAGCATATAACTTGAAGTAAGTGGAAGTCGGAGTGACAGCATAAAAGGCTGCTCTACAAAGTGTTCCCAGCTTCAGACATGTGCGTCTTGTGCTTAATTTATGGACCTGCTGTTTTAGGGCATTTTAGATTAGCCACTAGAACTGTGGATATCTCATTCCATGTCTCACTATGTAGGCCTCATTAAAGCTGTGAGCCGCACTGCCTTTGTCGCCCTCTCTCATTGTCCCGAGCGCAATAACCACCAATCAGCCATTTTGGAGCCCTTTCAGAATAGCTAGTACATTAACAGAGCTTTGCATTGAGTTAATATGCGGGGTCTGTTTGGCTACGGCATGGCTGATAGCGTGATTCATCCAATGCAGGTTGCAGAAAACACTATAAAAATCTATTCGGGTAATAACTCGGATGTCGTCAGTAGGGTGAGCTGATGGTGTGGTTAAATGCCTGAGTGCGTTCTTGTATTATTTTCAGTGTGTGTAGAATCTATGGTGGCAATTACGCTTTCATTTCCACTCAAGTGCACCCCGTGTGGTACCAGGCATCAACCAAGTCATTAAGTTGGAGTTTTGTCTAAGGAGTGGCTAAGGCCTGGCTTTGTTTGTGACTGCTTTATTGTTATTATTTCCTGAGGTTTATGGTGTGTAAACAAATAAGACAGTTGGGTAAGAACACAGGCTATTACTTCAGTAAGTTTTGCTGGTGTATGTGTAGAGTGTGCATATTTTGGCCACATAAGCACTTTGAAGATTTACTCTCACACCCTTGCAACAAAAAATGCATATATAACTAGATTGGAAAAGAGAATATTGCAATCAAGGAATACAATCAGTTAAAGGGCCCATATTATGCTATTTTCTGATCTATTTTATAATCAAAAACATACCTGGAGTTGTTTTGTTTCATTCACACATGTTTAACGCACAAACACTACATATTTAGGCTGAGTTCTCTTAAACAGACAGCACTCTGTTGTACCTTATAATATAGGACCTTTAAAAGTAAAAGATGCTGCATACATTATTGTCATGTCCTGAAATGTGCCACAGTATGGCATTAAACATATCTACCTGCATTTATTCAATTATCTGTTTTTCTGTTGCTCACAAATATGAAAAAAAAATCCATTCTTACTATAAACAGGCACACCTTCTGTGACTTGGCATCACCTGCTTGTTTACATGGAGATACATGAGTCTAATGCCGTATTGTAAAATACTTCAGGCAGACAGGCAAGTGGCTGACCATCCACGTGAAAAGTTATGTGAAGCACCTTTAATTATTGATTGTAAGGCTATATAGTGACATGTGCACATCATCTAAACCCTTTTTTTTTTCAATTTGAAAATCAACTGAATGAATGGTGAGCAGATTTTATTTAGTTTATTTTATTTTATTTTAGTTTATCTCAAAATATTCTCAAAATTCTATCTGTCTGAAAAAATGTGTTGACATTTATCCCTATTGTACTACTATACTGTAACTGCTTATTAATACTAATAGTAATAATAGCTAATAAAGACAACGATCTAAATCATCTATTGCATGCACTTGAGTGAGCACAGTAGTCCATTCAAAGCCCTGATCTAACCTGCAGCCCTGACAGTGCATGCAGAGTGTGTGTAAATTGTGTAGCTGGCTCCTTGGAGGACGTGACCTGTGTGGCTAACGGCAGTGTTTATGGAGGCCGGTTTGGGAGGAGGCCAGCCTTCTTATTAGCGGGGCAGATGTGAGGTCGCCCTGACCAGATTGCTTGCTACTTCCTTAAAAAAACAACTCACCATTGGCCCGGCATGAGACTTGCGTTCGGGGGGAGCGGGGGTATGGAAATGTCCTGTGTTCCTGACATATTGTGAATGGTCACAGAAAAAGGGAGAAAGCCAACCATTTCAGTACCCTCAAAAGACCTGTACCTCCCCTCCCTCATTTTTTTTCTCAATAACATCCTCGTACATGGAAGATGGTCAAAAATAACATGGGCGGTGGGACCCCTCCTGGGATGATTAACAATCCAAACTGAAACAGACACAAACGAGGAAGGGAGCAGGCGAGGAAGTACCTTTGGATGAGGAGTGGAAGGAAGGACAAGTATGGAACCAATTTTGGAACAATTTTAGCTTTTTTACTAACTGACATGAAGCGATTAGCACAACAGATTAGACAATTACACAGTGCAAGGCCAAATAATAAGTCATATTCTGTTGGTTGTAATTACAGACTGGCTTGAATATTGGTTTTGTTTTATTTTTCATGCCAGATACTGCACCTGATGCAAATATTTATTGGTGCTTAGAACTAGCACACGTGAGTATCCTGCCATATTATGCCTATTGAACATACATATGATTATGGAGTAAATGATTAGACTATTGTAGTGTAAATTGTCCATTAAGGTTTGTATTGTTTCAGGCAGTCACTAAAGTAACAGGAAGAGGACTGTAATTGCTGATAATATCTTGGCGTGTCTGAATGTGTTTTCCAGCAGTACGGATCAGGTAGACAGGTTAGCTGCAGCGACAGGGAGCAAGTGCATTTAAAAGAGGGGTCAAGGGCAAATAAATCGCAGGGGCTGCTTTTTTTAAGAAGACAAACACGTGCTCCTGCCAGAAGGGAACCATTAAAAATAATTTACACAAGCTTTATGTTGGCTGAGCTCTTTTTGATGCAGTGTTTCCCCTGGCAATTATGGCCATGGCGTGGCTCCAGCCATATGGCCAGTCGGGCAGTGGGCCGTGAGGCGCAGGAATACCTGGGTGGTTAATTAAGAGCTGTTGCCAGGGCCATAGGAGGGCACGCTCAGATCTTCCACACCCCCAGCTCCTGCTCCTGCTTCCTTCCACCATAGACCCACCGCTGTGACCTAGAGTTGTCTCATCTCGCACACAAGCAGCGGCCACCAGGGACAGGGAGAGGCCACCAGTAATTATTTCACGTAACACCCCCAGAGTTGAGCTGGGATATGTGCGGAAGGAGAAAAAGTGCAGGCTGAGGGGAGGTGTTGTGCACTTGTGATTGTGTGAGCAGGTGCACGTACCAGTATTATATGTGTGCAAGGCTCCAGAGCAGGAAGGTCAACCTCCTCACTTTCCTCCTCAAGTGAGAGCCATGACTTCTCCAAATGGAGGACAACATAGCTGTATATTTCATTCATACCTCATTGTGTATTCAGACATTTACAGTACCCCACCAAAAGATCTGTTTAAATAAACTATTCAGACTTCAAAATGCACAGATAAAGCCAAAAGGGTGACAATAATATAATATTTTTCTGATGTTGTGATAATATTTTGAAAGAAATATCGTGTTCCATATATATTTCTGGTTAAATGTGTAGCGTCCTACGACCTGGTGTCCACATATATGTGTACACACTGTTACACTGTTACAAAGCCTTTCACACATAGGAGGACAGTTCAGAACAACAGCAATGCAAAAATGTTCAATTTAGAATATTTTAGAATGTTGTTTTTTTTTTTTTTTTACTTTGTTAAAGACATATGTCTTCCCGCACCTGTTAGCAGTACTTCAAATGAGCCACAATTGTTTTTCATTTTGTTTTTACACTCAGGAAAAATGTTGCTGTGTTCAGGCCCTTAATAAATAGTTTTTGCAAATCATTATTCAATTGTGAATGTCCTCATATGTGGACATCATTTTTCTCAGAAACTACATCATGTAAAAAGATAATTCTTTGTTTTTGCACTCATCAGGTCCCAATCAGCCCAAATAACAAAGAGAAATCAATAAAGGATGCCATGCAAGAGTTCGTGTCCTAGGAGGTTAATGTTTTTTTCTATGATGTAATACTTTTCCACCTCAAATTGCCTTTTGATAGGAAGGAGCATATTGCAAAGTCAAAATCTAAATGTATTTCATTAAAAAGGCCTGATCTTCACTTTGCACTTCAAAGCCAATGACATTTGTCATTTAAACATTATCTTCATTTTCCCCTCTGTCCTGTTACTTCTTTTGTCATGTATTGTCATAACGTATATATTTGACCTTGTCTGAAGTCTTAACAAGGCCCCTGTCTCAATATACAGAATTGATATTCATAAAAGCACTATCACTCTATCAATCCACTATTCACAGATCTAATACAGTATAATGAAGCAATAATGAGGAATTTTCTCTTGTTAAAATGTCATTTATGTAATGAATAAAAGATGATGGGTTCAGCTGTCTCGCCTTTGTTCTCAATCAGTCATTTTTTTCCCTTTGGCCTGTACACTAACAATGGCGTCACTGGCAGACATTGTCCCCATAATCAGCCAAAATTGCTTCATGTTTCCAGTGTATAAACAATCATTAGGATGTTGTTTTGTTCATTCGCTTCGCCCCTGCCTTTCATTTGACAACAGTGGCTGAAACAAAAAAGCCCTGACAGCTTCTAATCTAAACCTAAACTATGTGTGATAGTTTGATTGTGGCAGCATAGCAGGGCAAACACATCCCCGGCATAGCCCTTCTAGTCTCTTATGCTATATTGTATGTGTATAAATGTGAGCCCCCTGCTGTCTCATCTCCATATTCCTTATGGGGGATGTAAATGGATACATGATTATCTTTACAGGAGCTTGAGCAAGAAATTGGATCCTACCTTTTTCAGCATGACTAAAGCAGAGGGGGAAATGTTATGGTACACATAATAAATGATTTATCCATGTATAGTCTGGCATCATTTTTCCTAGATAACCTCTCCTGTGTACGCGTTTCAACTGCAATACAGAATGCTCCCAAAGGTGCACTGTTTCCTCCTGCATCGTTCTAAACAATAACCAACGTTATCAGCCGGGCCTGTCTAACTCCTGGTTTACACTGACCCTGCTATCGTATGCTAATAAAATCCCTAGGAGTGTATAAAGAGTGATATACTTGAAGCTAAATAATTGGTCATTTTGGTTGTGAGCTCCCCAGCTACACATTATAGTGGTAATGAAGTCCTACTGAATATGGTGATGAGAGTGTGTGTGTTATAGGGGATACGGCTGCGTGCATCTGTCATCTATGTGCATGTGCGTCGCAGCGAGGTGTCTCCTGAGTCAGGGATTATTGCTGATAGATTATTTCTTCAGCCCCCTCATTATCACTGGATCAAACAGACATGTGACCCGCACTTCATCACACCATTCATCGTACGCTTAAACACAGCTCTAGAGACCCACACAGAAAGCCGGCGGAACTGGATATATGAGCTTGTAGCTGGGGCTGTGTATGGGTGTATGGTGCTATGGAAGCGTTTCGCATATATACAAAGCCAAGGACTTATTTTATGGCAGGTTCTTTAACAATTTTCCCTATGCTTTCACTGTTTTAATGCTCTAATGTCATCATGTCAATATCAGATCTGGCATCTGCTGTTTTTGAAAGAAAAAAACAACAACATTTAATTATTTATCTGTTAGAGCTGAAACAAGAAATGGGCTGCTCCATAGTTGCATGCATTGACATTACTTGGTGTCACTGCATAGGACTTTAAATCAACTGCAAGGAGTTCAGTTCTTATTGTTTCTATATGAATGTGCCCTATAGTGTCCAGCCTCTGTAATAGAGCCTGTTGTTCTGTGATAGTGCCATCACCTGTCCTCATTATGAGTTGAAGGACAGACTCTTTGATGCTCATTAGTGACTGTTCCTGTGTCAGCATTAGAGTTATTCTATAGAGAAGGTGGCTGTTTCAGCTCTGAGACACTGAGTTAACCTGTATATTCTGTGACAGTGGTGACACCCTCCTTTAGTCAGAGGCCCCTAACGAGGTCATCACTGTGCGCCAGACAGGGGTCACCCTTACATTTGACCCCGTCCTTCCCGCACTGTAATGTCAAAAGTCCCCCTGTCACCTGCCCGCCGTAGCCCATGCACTGCGCTCACATCATTGGGTGCTTGCATGCAGAGCTGTCACATGAGTGGCCAGCATGTGTGGAAATCAAGGTGGGCTCATGTCTTTTAATGAGATAGACGTAGCGCCCCCGCTAATGTTCCCGCCTTCATTAGGCAGGGCCCAGCTGCAGCCTGTCAGCCCCCTTGTTAAGCCCAGTCCTGGTGGGACAGTCAGGCAGGGCAACGCTGCTGTCGCTATGTCTGTCTGTCTATCAGCCGCGTGGCCTCACCCCACCCTAGTGTCCCGGGCGTGATGCTGGCCCTGTCTGCCTGATAGCATTGGACTTTATGTCATGGATGTAGTCCCTGTGTTCCCAGGATCTGAGGAGGTGCTTGGCTAATGATCCAGCTCCAGTGCTTTGGGCACTCGGCAGCATTTTGTTTCCTGATTAGAATGCTGTGACGGCCTTTGTCAACAGCAGGGTCAGGCGCTGTAAGGACAAAGCTTTGTTACCAGGGGCATAATTAAGTCTGTTTGCTGTAAATGTGCCACCTGTATTGACCAGGCAGTCAGGGATTCAGAGGGCTTCATCAACCTTCTCTGTTTACTGTGTGCACATTGTAGTGTAGCACTGCTGGGGCTAGTTTAATTTAATAATAATGTATACCTCATCACATGGACATGTAAAAAGTTTGCAGTACTTCACCAGTTCAGTAATACATAAAGGTACTGGGGTCTGTTAACTGCCAAGTACTGTTACAGGTATAAAATCGTGAGGCAGATATATAATCTACACTCCACTCCACACTACTTTTACATGAAAAGTGACTCAGCAAAATGAAATAAACAGTGCTGAAAAGTGAATGCTGAAGTGATATATTCTGTGTTTATAATTATTATTTCCAAATGTGTTTTTAAATCCACTTCATATTTAATTTAGCATCTCCTGTATAATTACCATATACAATGTGTCATTTTTACTTCTATCTGTGTTAAAGTACTACCGTTAGCGGTCTCATCAAATACACAGTGACACATGAGCCAAAGCTAACCAGACCATTAAAAGCAACAGCAGTCCTTGGGATGTGGACTGGTCAAAAATTAATTGGCCCCATGGCTGTTTGAAAGCAGACAGAAAACAACTCCACCGAGTGTGTAAGGATTTCCCACATAAAATATGTCAATTTTCACCACTCAAGCCAGTCCAGCAATAATGACCCCATGGTGGTCTGACAGCACAAATGACACAACACTGTGTGCTAATGACATTGGATGTAGTCACTGGGTAAACATGGCAATTAAACAACAGACTCTGCCTGAGTGGGGCACATCCAGATCTTTCACACATCCCATTGTGTCTTTGCCTTAGTGCACTTTCGAGCTTCCTCTTCTTTTTCTCTGTTTCTGTCCATCTCTCTCTATGAGACATTTGCATGCTGGAGGCATAATTGGCTGGTCTCATGGTGGCGATGGCAGTATTCCTAAAACGAGGACATCTCAATGCACCTCACACGTCCTCACTGTCACTATGCTCAGTGCAGAAAGCTTTCCTGACACAAACACAGCAACACAGAACACTCCTACAATGGCAGCCATGTCTGCTCCCACTCACACTACACCCAGTGACAAGAAGGAGCTGAACTAAGCACATTTCTCTTTCCCCCTTGCAGTTTCCAAAGTTCAGGATTACCGTCAGCATGCAGCAGCTCTGCAGGAGAAGTTTTTTGCTCTGTGAGAAGGCGATGTGAGAGTCTGCAAGGTGACAGTTTAGCTGTAGTGGTTTGCTAGAAGGGCTCATGTTGAGTTTTGGTATGTAGACATTTTGAACATGCACAACTTACATATAAGTGGCACATTTTGTATGCATCATGGGCCAAAATCCTACTCTCACGTCAAAAGCAGAATACCACACCAGGTTTTATGTTGTACTGACTGAAAACTCATTTATTTTCTATTTGATTTCAATCTCCAAATTTATAGTGTCCATCTTTGCTGCAGCAGATTGCCGTGTAGTGGCCAACATTCACTCATCCCACTGAGAGAGTCCACCTGCCAAAGCCTTACGCCATTCACCCGTGAAACAATTAGCAATGCTGAGCAGTTTTGCAATTAAAGTCTCTAAACTGTCACTCGACCCAATTTCAAAATAGCACCACTATCAAAGTGAAGTGGCAAGCTTACTAAAAGTTAACTATTTTTCCATTCCTGTTTACATTTTTTTTTAATGAAAGATATGCATATAAAGCTCAGTTCCAGTTTGGAATAAATGCATTTGCATCCTTTGTGTATACACTGCACTCACAATGAGTAATCATGTGGTAGCTCATTCAACTCTGTTTTCCTTGTGAGTTGTGATAAGGTTTTTGGTAACGGAACAAATATACATCAGGTGGAGAAATAGAATTCTCTTCAGGCTTGACATTCTCCATCAAACAGGAGCATAATGTTGTGAACAAACCGTCTGTCTCAAACTCTAAATGGGTTCAGTCAAAATGGATGCTAGAGCCCAGTCAAGGCTTAAATCATCTCTGTCGCATTCAAAAGAGAGGCGCTGATGCCAGAAAGTAGAAGAGTTGGGCTGATGGAATCTGGCGCAAACACATTCCCACCTTTCCAGTCTTATTTTCGTCTCCTGCCTTCTGCCTGCTTCCATGGCGGGGGCTTAGTGTACTTTTTGTGTCCCAGTGCATACAAAGTCTATCAGAATGCATTTGTTTCATGGAGCCCCTTTTCACTTTCAAAGGGTTAAACAGACTATTCAACAGCCTGTCAACATTCCCTGGCCAGCCTCATGGAAAAGTCTGCTCCAGTTTTGTTCAGGACCAACACTTGTCTACTCGGGCCGTTGTTGCTTGCGTCGTGTAATATCCATGACAATCGTGTTGGGCCTTTCAGGGGGCTCTGTAGCGCCCATTCTGTGGGGCCACTTTCAGGCCATAAAGGGCTTTATTTGTGTGCATTTGAAAGAGTCATGTGAAGTGCCCTTGGACTGGAATCCTCTTCAGCAGGTCACCACTGTCTCAATGGGCTTCACTCTCTGTGGCGGCCATCAGTACTGCCTTCACGTTCTTATTAAGCAGCATTAGTGCATTTGTGTGTACGCATTCTGAAAGCCTTTAAAAGGTGCAGTAAGGAGAGGAGTGACCCACGAAGAAGCTTATGGAAAGTGGGGTATTAACAATAAAATTTTACATGTTTTAGTTAATGACATTGCAGATGTATTTAGGGGTCCAACAGCCCCAACTTGCCAGACGGTGCAATCTAGAGACAAACCCGCGTCCATAAGCTCAAGAGACATAGGCGTGGGAAGCCAGGGAGGACTAACAACATATCTGTTTTTATGGACCATATGGAAATTGGTGTGTGTGCACAACGGATATGTTAGTGAGTGGTGACCCTAACGGCCATGTGTGTGTATGCTGAATGGTAAACAGTGTAGAGTGGGGTGTCACCCTGACCTCCGGCATATGGGTATTCATTCTGAAGGAGGCCTTTCACAAACACAGCCATGCTGCCAGCCAGGCCCTTGGGACTTTGATTTGTTAATGAATTGCTCTGTTGACTTGAATCTTTGCTTGTTTCATTAGAGGACACTAACATCACTCCCTGCTTTCTTTTTATTTCTCTGTCTTTTCATTCCAGCCTGATCTCCTGCGTGGAGGAGATGTGGGCAGAGAAGAAGGGGGGCCCATAGAAGGCTATTGTATGTTTGATTTAAATCTTTCAGCTTGTCATCTGTTTTCCCCCTCCTTCTGTGGCTTTCATTCTTTGGCCTGGCTAATTTGTATTGTGGCAGTTTAAGACAACTCTCCAGTGCTCAGTGATGCAAGAGAACAAACCTAATGCTGTGCTCCTCTGCCCCTCTCCGCTGCCCCCAGCCCTGGCTCACCCTCTTGGGCAGGCCACGGTCCAGCACTGCCTCCTCTAAATCTATTTCCCAGTCCCTCCCCAGCCCTCATTACCATGAGGAGACAATAATGGTTTTGTCAGAACGATACCTGCTTTACAAGCAGCAGATTATTGTGTCCTGCCAGTGTTAACACAACAAGTACAAGCTCTCTGTCTGTGGCCATTGCACCGGCTGTCAGCACTCATCCATAATAGCGATAACACATGGCACACACAGACATGTGACCCTGCAGCTAAGTGTTCAAAGACATATAGACAATATAGCTTAACACAACATATGGCATTATCACTGCGGTCCTTGGTTCTTTCACAAACCAACGGCGAGCCAACATTTTCCTGCCCTATGTCCAGGAAATGTGTTGCCCCTGGCTGCTAGGCCACACAGTGCCATGGTTGTGCACCAATTACACCATACTTTACCAGGAGTGCCATCTGCAATCCAAATGGACCAGTCTGGCTGGCTGTTTGAATCCCTGTGTGTGAATTTAAAGGCTCTGGAGAACATTCCCTGTATATATTCCCTGTATGTATATGTATATATATATATATATATATATATATATATATATATATATATATATATATATATATATATATATATATATATACCATCACGTGTGTCCAAATAAACTCTTTTAAATCTATGGACATTGTTCAAGTAGATTGATGTGAAACATTGTGTAGAGGCAGCAATACAAGAGAGGTGAATTTATTTTACAAGGTTGGACTACGAAAACTTCCTTTGACTGTATATGCAGCAAGGCAGTGGGTCAGCTGGAGGAGCTTCCTGTCCTCCACGGAGACCTGGGACCCCGCTGAGAGGGTACAAAATGGCTGCCAGCCCCATTGTCCTGAGAGAGGACGTGCAGTGGTGTTGTCTCGTCCACGGGCCAGAAACAAAATGTTAATGACGCACAACCTTTCTCAAAGGCTCACCTCAAAAAGTCTGGGTGAGCATGGCTTAAAGCTCTGTCAGGAAATGAGCAATAAATCATTTGTGAATGACAGTATTATATTTACAGTGCAAGATCTGAGATTTAATGAATATACAGGAAGTGGAGAGTTCATGAAGCAAAGAGTGGTTACTGTAGGAAATTCACAATTATAAAACTAGCTTTCATTTACGTAACCATCTACACTGTGCTCAATTATCCAGCCACAAACCAGTAACATGCCAGTAACTGCACTTTGAAAAATAAACCAGGTTAGGCTTGCCATGCTGGTAGGTGTTTTGCCAAGATTGCGTAACAAAAAGTTAAAAGATGACCCATACAGATTCATACCAAACGATGGAATGTAAAAACTAAGAAAAGTTTTAAGATGCACTTAGCTTAGCACTGCCTAGTGCTGACTCTTTGGTTTAGCTGTGTAAGAGCACAGCACCTTAATAAGAAGATAAGATTCAGCAGTATTTTGAATTGTTGTACAAGAGTTGTAGTAAGTCCATCAGTTACTCAGACTGTGCATTATTTTATTTAACAACCCTAGAAACTGTTTTGACTAACAATGTGTATGTAACAATGTTGTTGTTCCCCACTAGGCATAGGCCTACTGTATATCAATGGTACATATGATGTAACTTCAAAACTCCCAATTTAGGTGAGCAAAGCAAACACAACAGACAGGGGCTGGGCAATATTCAGCTGACACATACAGTAAATATTTATCCAAGCACTGGACAGTTAGGAGCGCAGACAGATGTAGAAAGTACAGATGATAGGTTTTCATGTTTTGCAGGGATAAATCATGAACAACAGAGTACAAATTTTTCTGATTAAACATTTATTGAACAAAATTTAGGTTGCCATCCATTTGTATAAATCTTATCATAACTTATTGTGCAATTTAGAAGTTTTTGTTAATATTCTGGTGGTTAGGTTACAGTTATGGAATTACCTCTACATAGTATGTCGTATCTGTTTCCCATGTCCAACCAGGAAGTAAAGAGATAAACTTCACCTTTAAATCTTTAATATACATATTATTTATATTTTAGTGAAATTAGTCACTGTCACATGCACTTTAATACAAGATGCCGACAACTTGTTCAGGGCTGTCACACAAACAGTTTGACTTTGCCTGCCACTGTGCTCAGAGGAATCCCAATATTTATCCAGTTTGTCCAACCATGGCACCTACTGCGGGAGACATTAGTCATTTGTAAGTATTAACAGAGCCACTTCCTCCTCTCCCTCATCTTCACTGTCATACTGTCTCCTCTCCTCCCGCCCTCCCTTGCACCCTTGTTCCCTCCCTCTGTGAGTACACTGTCAGTCACGTCCTAGTCTTTTAAATGTCATCCACTTACTGCGGAGAGCCGTCACCCCACTTGACAGTTTTATTGGCCCGCGTCACAATGATGGCAATGATGGCGATGGGATGAAGAAGAAGAGGGAAGGGAAGAAAGTGAGCTAGAGGGGAGACAAAGCGGTGTCAAATCAAATTAGACTAATCAGAGTGATGTGATTAATAGGAGTTCCATAGTGGGGTAATCATGCACAGCTATCATCACTGCAGTGGACTTCAAATTAGCATGCCCCGCAGTGAGGCTTTTATCTGGCAAGCATCAAACAAAGACGGGCGTCACTTTGTCAGAAACTTACAGCACACCTTTGCCTTGACGTCTCGTCAACGCTCCGAAAAACAAAGACACCAGACAAAATGAGACAAAAAAGTACAGATAACAGTCATGTCTTCTCTTCTGTTGGATGATCTCCAAATCAGTTTGTAAGAACTTGGCACTTACGACAAAGACATCAAAGTGATCTGGGACCAAGACTTTTCATGCAAATGTCCATCAAACAGAAAATAATGGGAAAGAATCATCTTTGTGCGCCATATAAAACAGTATTTAAAAGTTCACTGCTTTTCTGGTTAAGAGTCTGACCACATCGCCATGAAGAAACGTTGCATGGAATATTCCACAGTATGCTATTAAACATTTCTATCTAAATGAAGACATACAGGTGAGGTATTATTATCATATTATTGCACTGCATTCCAGACTATGCAATAATATCTCCAAAAAGCAGGCACTGAGCTGAGGCTGATTAAAAGCTGACTAAGAAGTACTGAAATATGTCTTCCTTCTAGTTAGGCAAAACAGAGCTGTATTTTGTTTTTTTAACAGGATAATTCTGATTGACACTTGCTGTGGAATGCTGCGGTTAGCAAGGGAGCTAGAAACTATGATATACTAACATAACAACATAATACAAATAACAAAGTTAATCAACTTAAAACTTAATAAACAAACAGCAAGGTACAAAGTGTGAAAAGTTGTATTTAATCTATTACACAGCATAGGTAATTTATTTTTCCTAATGCCACAGCAACATGTCTAGATATTTGAGAGACATTTCAAACTTGTCATGGAATATGTAATGTCAGTGCAGTGAAGGCCATGCTTTGGGCTGCCCTACATCTACCACAATACTGACATTTTCATTAAAAGGTCACAAATCTTTTCATGTATTTGCTTCATCTTTAAACGTGAATAGAAAGACCTTGGTGATAGGGAGGAAATGAGTGGGAGAAGATGCACAGATTGGGTTTGGACATGGACAGGGGTGAGACATGACTGTCAGAGATACAAGATCAAAAGGCCAGAAAGACCAAAGCCAGTCAGTTCTCTCACCAAGGTCAGAGCTGTGAGGTACACACCCACAGCTCTTATCTCATACAGATACACAGCTTTCAATGATAACATGGAGAGTGATAGCCCAACACTGGACGTCCTTCCTCAAACTCACCGTTTACAGTCAACTTAGAAACAAAGACTGTTAACATACAGCAGTGTGACTCAAAATAAACGAGCCATCCCTTTCATTTTGTTTTGATGAAGAGCTTAACTTAAATGCCAAGGCAAGCAAATTATTTCATCGTAAGCCAATAAAATGTGGCTTTGAATTTAAATGAACTGCATTAGTATGTGAGAATATCCATTATGGAGATAATTCCTTTGGAATGAATACCAAAATAAAAGAAGCCTTTTACTATTTTACTGTATTAGCTGCATGAAGTTAAAAGATGCCCCCACTTAGCTGTTCAAATGAGGATGTGGAAAATTTTCCTCTGAAAACGGATTAAAATAATTTGGCAAGAATAATCATTTAAATACCAATAAGGACCCCGAGTGTATCTACTGAGCATAAAATAATTTCTAGTCTGAATTAAAAAGCTTATTACTCCCTCTCGTTTCCTTGAGGGAATCCTGTCCACTTCTTTTTTCTCTGTCCCCTTGGTGGATGGGTAATTTTCTGAGGAGGCTGGAGGAGTAGGCGCTGTGCGGCCGCGTGTTCAGCAGGGAAAGTACATGAAAGTCTCCTGTTTTACACAGTGGATCTCATTCTCCATGCTGTCCATATTTCTGTCTGTCTATCCTGAGACTAGCTCTAAATCTCCTTAGTCTAACAGTGTTAGAAGAGTAAAAGAAGCTTCATAAATGCTGCTCAGTGTGATTCTCCAGCATAAATCCAGGTCTAATCTTTTATGCTTTACCTGTCAGAAACCCTTCACTCACTCCACCCCTGGATTCCTCTACATGTTGTCAATATGTCAGGGAATTGCTGAAATAGGTTAACTTCAACACCTGTCAGCTGATTTTCAAACCAGGATGAAGTTGTGCAAGTGGATGGCCTGTGAACGCTGAGCAGTGGAATGCAGTGATCATGGGCCCTCAGTGTGGGCCCTCAGTCTGGGGTTTGTGACGTCAGGATCGTGGCATGGCACAGAGCTGGGGCTGCTCTGACAGCTGCGATGGTCATAGTAAAACACCCTTTCCGTACAGGCCAAGGCCTCTCTTCCGCTGTCAACACACCGATCGGCTTTCATGGATCATCTCTTATCTGCCCAATCTGTCACTGCAGAGAAGGACTCCTTTCAGGGGCTTTAACTGTGCTGCCATGGTTCATAGGTTCCAATACCCCTCTTACGGGGACACTCTCTCTGCTTTCCTGTCTTTTAACCACTCTCCTCCTATCTTTCTGGATTACTACATCAGATGCGTGCCATTTGCTTCCACTAAAATTACCTGAGAGGCAGAATATTGGAGGTGTGGGTCTGTTATGGGAAAGGGAAAAGGCTTTTGTTTGTTTGGACAGATGCACAGGGCCATTGGTGAACTTCTGTCAGTGATCAAAGCAGCTGATGATGTAGAACAGATTCATGGACCATGTCTTATCAGCCCCTGCTCTGCCTGTCATCCATCATCCCGACCCTCGTACGTCTCATTCCAATGACAGTACTGCAAACACACTGCATTCATCAGAGCTGCTCCCTTCTTTGGCCAGGTGGCTGCAAGCCCTCCAGACATCTCCTATCAACTCAGGTGGTGGAACTTTCGCCCCAAGCAAACTTACTCTGGAGATGTGAACCTGTATGTGTTCCCAAAACTCTGGTCTTGTCTCAGCTTCTTAGTACATTTTGGTAATTTTCAAATGCTTCCAATGGGATGGTCCAGTTATGCAATAGTAATATGCAATTAAAATGAAGTAGATATTTTGAACGGTAAAAATGTATTGCATAAAAGGAATATAATAATACAATACATTTAAAAAAGTTATCATTCGTGGCTGGGAGCTAGAATTTTGCAAGAAAAACAAAAGCCAAGACACTCTTATGTATGTATTTAAAAAGCCTTTATTTGCCTGGGCCCTGAAGAAGGCCCTGAAGAAGGCTGCTATGTATGGGAAAAATCAGCACATGCTTTTAAAATGTTTTAAAATAATGATATGAAGAGTGCCTTGGCTTTTGTTTTTGTTGCAGGAATATAATGTATTTTTTCAGATCATTTAGTGTGTGCTATTTTTATGTGTAGCTTTGTCAATGGCTCTTCTATTATTGACTTCAAATGGAAGACATTGTGCTTTTTAAGGCTGAATTAGTTCTTTTGTGTCAGCAGGTGCAACTATATATGGTCAGAGATAAAGTGGTTTTATCCATTAAAGTTGTCATTGGAATAAGAAGTCGACTCTACAATTTTTATGTTGATTTGTCATAATATGTGCTAGCAACTGTGACCTCACTAAATAAGCATTATATTGCTGGTTGTGTTGGCTTCTAAAGGGTGCTTATAGTTGTCTCAAAAATCAGGTCAGGGGGTCAAGAGCCAAAGCATCATGTCATGGAACGCCAAGTGAAATGATGGAGCATGTGTTGCTAAGGGGTCTACCAGATGCAAAGACAGAGCCAGGTAAAAACTTTACTGCTCAAAGTCAAAGTTATTACTGAAGTAAAATCTGATGTTGACAGGCAAACAGCGAGTTCATCTCAAGGTGAGGAGACATAAGCACTTGAAAAAGCCATATCTTTGATGACCCTACACAAAAGACATTTCGACAAGGCTGCTCGGTAATGAAGGTTGAACATACCCAACAAACTCAATATTTCTGTCATATTCTCCTATATATGTCAGGGGAGTTGCATAACCTTGCTGGTGTCCTTGGCCCCTGAACTGTTAATAAGCCTATTTGTTAAAATGACAGTGGCAGGCAGCATAAGCTGGGTCCCTCTATGCCTCCGAGTGGAAGTCAGTTATCCCTGTGCTCAGCTCATCTGGCAGAGGTGAGAGGATATCAGTCTGACTGCTGTGACAGCTCTACTTTAGCATATTCATGACTGGTAGAGCCTCATTTCACAGGTGTATTAAAATACCTCTAACCCCTTTCTCATAGGGAGCCTCTTTTCGCCCGGTGATGCTGAGACGCCATGCATGAAAATCGATGGGGAAAATATGTAGAAATATAAGCATGCATCAAAGGCCGGGTCAAGAACCTAATTTCACAGTGACACCAGAGGTAATTTGGCTCTTGAAATGTTTGTCAATTCACCATTCATTTGAGCCGGCATGGCATGTGAGGCCACTGATGTGAATGCAAGGTGGCCAACCTGAAAGCCTGTATTTATGGGGCACTTTTGTGAATACATTATGCCTGTCACAATGAAATAAGTGACATACTTACATGGTGCGAGGAGTGAGTCCAAAGGGGCGAGCACCGGGCAGGGGAGAGATAACAGGAGAGGTAATTAGTACATTCATCTTTTTTATGATATCATTTTTCAGACATATATGATCACAATGTAAATTAGAAATAAGGAGGGACCTGCGCAAAATGGAATTCATTTGGACTGGGTCAATCGCCCAACAATAGCAGTGCTGGGAGGCCAAGTATAATTTACGGTGGTGTCTGGCTCTCTCTCTCCTGCCATGCACCTGGCAGAGGCTGATACTCTGCTGCTTCCTGAAGCTGCCGGCCCCTGTGCCCACAGATAATGTGCTCATCTCTAAATGACACCATTTGCCACACCTGGAAAAAGCATTGGACTAAACCAGCTTTCTGTAATTTGCACAGTCCTCATCCCTCTTGTACGTCTGAACTAAACACTGGCACACAGGCATTCTACGGATTATTGATTTTTGATTGGGTTGTCCTCCAGATTAAGCCCCTCCCCCATCTCAACAGAAACATTACCTCTGTAATGATTAGAAACAAAAAGTTAATTATGTAATTATAATGCCAATAACAGCCTGCATAGGTTTACCCTGCTTTAGTCGGTTTAAACATTATCTCTTGTGTGCACATTATAACAGGCGGAATGTGAGGAGAGAAGATTAACGCCTTGGAAAGCAGATGCAGAATTTAATTCTCCAGTCCACGGCTGCCTGGGAAACCATTAAGTAATCACAACATTCTCCCTCCATTAAATTCACGGCTGCCACTTTGCACACAAAGGAATGGGGAAAAAAAGAAGTGCCGCAAAGCTCTGCCATTTTTATTGACTGTAACGTCGACCCTGCCTGCAGGCACAGATGAATAAAAGTGTTAAATAGGGTGCCTCAATCTGTCAGTAAATGAAAAGTTTGAGTGGGCAAAATAAAATTTAAGTAAAATAAAGGCAAGCACTGTGTTGCGATATGTTAGGCCTGATAAAGCTCACGTAGAGTTAAGGGAATAAATGGAGAAGCACACAGATGCAGCTGATATTTCCCCATTATTTTTAGCCATTTCACTTCACCTCAAATGATTTTTGTCGCCAGCAGCTAAAGATAAGGAGGTCGAGCGAGAAGGTAGCCACCTTAGTTTAAATGGATTAAGAGCACCTACAAACACTAGCAAAGCCTCACACATATACGACCTGCAGAAGCAGGATACTTGTATTGACACTTTGGAATGAATACAGTAAGTGTGAAAAATTAGTTATGGATGGATGTGTGAGGAATTGATATGGCCTTGAGAATTATATTTATTTAATGTTACGCAGTGAAGCTGCTTGGAACAGCCCTAGAGGAATAGAGGTCAAAGGGGCAATCTTCATCTATAAACGAGCACTTAAGGGCAAAGAGAGCCTCCTGCTCTGATTAATTGGCTAATTCATTAGTTTGGTTAAGTCGTTTAGTGAGATGGTTGAGAAGAGGGCCTATAACCTAAGGGCTCTACAGATGAACAGCAAGACTTTGGCTCATGGAAATGAACTGTGCACAAATTCACATCAAAAGTGAAATAGATTAAAGCAACAAACAACACAACTGCTTCTGAACACTGAGGCAGAATGGTTTATAATTATTTGTTACAGCGCAAGGATGTGGATCTCCAGGTAATATTAACATTCACTAGCACTTGATAGTATAGCCAAATGGCTACAAGCTTCATGCCTCACTCTAAACACTAAAAAAACTGTTACAATGTACTTTTACAAGAACCAAACCTGTGGTCTACAACTTAAAGCTTAAGGACAAATGATTAATAATGTACAGAAAGTGAAATATTTAGGCCTGTATTTGGATTTGGTCCTATCCTTTGATAAACAAATTAAACATCTAACTAAAGTTATGAAATGTAATATTGCAAACTTCAGACACATTTGAAACTCCCTAAACACTCATTCATGCCATGATTTTTTCTCACTTACATTATTGCTTAATCTGTTGGTCTCAGGCAGGAAAAGACCTTAAAAAAAAATTAATTGAGACTCTTTTTAAGCAAGCCCTCAAAGTTTTTGATAAAAAATCATTGATTTATCAAACTTGTAACATACTGAACAGATATAACCTGACAATGATTTTTTATTCTGAGATGCGGCTGCTCCATAGAATTCTCCATAATGCTGCTCCCCCTCCTTTAAGAGGCTTCTTCCAGTTAAGATCAGAGCAGATGACTCGTTCATCTGTAAATTCTGATCTGACCATTCCCTTTAAACGTACTGTGATGGGACAATCGGCTTTCTCATACACAGCAGCAAAAAAACTGGAATACGCTTCCAGCTGACCCTGAAACTTGCACTAACTCCCACACTTTCTCTCATGGGCTAAAACAATGTCTTCTGAGCAGCAGGCGCGTCAGCATTAGGCTTCTTCAAACGTTTACACATTTTTCAAAGTTATTTTTATTTTTTTTATTATTTTTTGAGTTTTTTACACCAATATTACAAAACAGGTTATCAGTGTACTGTAGATGTGTTGTGTAGATGTAAATGTGTTGCGTTTGACTTATGACATTTGTCTTGATGGTAATGTTGTTGATGAAATGTAAAAAATAGTGATGAATTTGGTAAATGTACATTTTTTAGGACATTGATGACAATGACATTTTTAGAAGATAATGATGAATCTGAAATCTTGTATTTATGGAAATTAGAATGAATGAATTTTGATTGTTTTAAATGTTTAATGAATTGGATTGTGATTATTTTAAGTTGACACTGTTACTGATGAAATGTTGTTGTTAAGTTGGTCTAATGTAAATAGTTTCTTTAATGTATTTTGTACCTGCCCAAGGACTGCAGATGGAAAGGAGCTTGTAGCTAAATCTGGCACAGAGCATCTTTCCTCACTGAGATTAATGTTTTCTGTGCATTGTCCTTGTTTTAAATAAATAAATATATTAAAAAAAAATAAAAAAATGCTCCAAATCTGCCTTATTGACTATGTTGATTTGGAGCTTGTAGGTTAAAGGAGAGTTAACCATGCTGTATTTAGAACTTTACTTCATAGTAGTTGCTATCATCCATCAAGCTTTTAAGTGATCAGTTCATGGGAGGCTAGCTTTGGCCATATAGCCTAGTGCCTGCTGAGCACTGTGTGTACATGTGTTGTGTGTAAATATGACACTTTTCATGGCTATATTTACTCATGCTCTTTTTAAAAGTACTTCCTTGAATGTGCTCCTCCCCTCTTAGAAGCATGACACACATTAACATTCTGGTGCAAAGCAAAAGCCAGAGCAGACATTCACAAAGTAACTGGCCTGTTGCTACACTCCCCATCACTCCTGTCCATCACTGTCCTCCTGGGGGCCCCTCTCTTGTACCCCAGGGGCCTACATGGGGCCCAGGCTTCACCCGTTCTCTCTCTCTGTGCAGTGCAAATGCCAGGATCAGGTTTGGGGAAGGCAGCAGTTTTTTGTATACAGTGAACAGCTGGTACATTCCAGATAGCAGCTGAATTTAAAGTGTGGACAAAGACGACAAGCTTTTCCCAGTCCTTCCATTTGTACTGCTAACATATTCAGCCAGGCTCAAATTGCTTCAATAGCTTAATAAAGTACAGTAATATAATCATATGTCTTAGATTTTATTTTGTTTTGTTAGAATTATAATTTTGTATATTATCTTTATGTATAATAATTTTACCTCGATTAACTAATGACTACAATGGAGTGTTTGCATTTTTCTCTAACTCTCCTAAAACACAAAGAGCACGGCCTGTGACAGGTCCTATTATGTAAGGGGGGTTGGCAGAGGGTAGCGATTGGGAAGGTGGAGGAGTGAGATGGGGTAAGGTGTGCAGTGAGATTGTGTTGGTAGAGCAGTGAGGTGAAGGGGTGATGTCGGGTTGGTGGAGGGGTGAGGTGGGGCTAGCGGATGGGTGAGATGGGGAAGGTGGAGGGGTAAGGCGGAGGTGACATGTTACACAGGATGTCAAAGGACTGCAGTGATGGTGATGAGCACTGTCCCGCCCTCTCTGCCATAACGCATGTCCCACGGAGCTACGGGCCTATCAGCACAAAGACAAATGGCCGCACAGGGAATATTGTGGACTGGAAGAATCTGTCACTGAGTGGAGCCCTCCCTCTCTGGACGTCACACAGCCATTATAGTCTTCTTTAAGGACAGAAGAGGCACCAGAAGGCCAGCGTCATTCCTTGTCTGTATGAATGGAACATGAGAGCTGAGATTAGAAATTGTTGCTACTCTGCATTTTCTTCTGTTTTTTGAATCCAACATTATTTAAGATTATTTGGTCTGTTATCTTTTTTTCCCAAAAATGTTCAGTGCATTTCATTATGATTAAGATAATATTAGGTTAGGTTTTACTGATGTCTGTGTGATTGAGAGGAAGTGAAATGCATCTCTCCATGAATGATGCCCACAAGACACAAGACGTGTGTAGTATATGTTCAATATTTTAAATGGACATGTATTACAACAACTTTCTCTCATTCAGGGTGTATGAAAGTATCCAAACATCTCACCAAATAATAGAACAATAGGGTTTTAGGTTGTTCATGGAAAGAAGCCATATCTTTTGTGTTCAAAGATATCAGTGCAATTGAACTATTATGACGTCGCCTTTTAAATTTGTCTCGGCCAGCACAAAAGATCAGTGGCTCTTTAACAAATGTGAAGGGGATTATTCTTTTCCTCCAACTCCAAAGCCCACAACCATTCTGCTGTCTTTCACACAGGGGCATGAACTTGGATGGGTCGTGCTTTCCCCCCTGCTGGACGCCACATTTTAAACACACAGTCACAATTGACTGGATTAACCCACCCCCCACCCCTTGTGTGGAGAAATCCTATGGACTCCACAACCCCTACCATGCTAGGACCCAGCGGAGGCGCATGCTAACTGGATCATGTTCTGTGAGAAAAAAAGACAAGTGTCCCTAACTTTTCTCATGTCACTTTCCGTCACAGCCTGCAGTGTGGATGGGTACAGGCCTTGCTTAAAAGGAACTCCTTTGAACTAGATTCATGGCCCATTTGCATAAGCAGATTTGGCTGAGGAGAATGGAGGGGTATTCCGACTGGTCATTAATATGCCAGCTAATTCAGCACATTGTAAGCCCATTGAGGCTTCACTAAAGGGCAGTTATCACATCACCTTTGTTTAGGCCCATACCACTCTCAATGGTTGTAACAAATTACATACTTAATTGATTTAAAATCTGTCATAAACCATACAATAAAGGAAGATATAGCTATAGCTAGTGGTGTCATGGCCTAAGTAACAAATATTCAATGGTAACTTTACTAATATTATTGATAATATTACAAATTAACTTAAATAGATGGTCATTAATGACAACAAGTCTCATCTTATATAGTTACATGCAAATATAACTTTTTTTTTTTGGGGGGGGGGGAGGGGGGGTAAAACAAAAATAGTTCTCTCTTTGTAACTACACAGTACACACTTTTATCTCTCTGATGTTGTGGTGAAATTTTGAACTAATGAGAGGTAATCATAAATGGCTCCTATGATGAAGGTAGTTTTAACAGCTGTAAAGGTGCATGAGGAAGTGGTCCCAAGACCCTTGCTTTTTTTTTCTGTAAATCCCCCTTCATTTGCTATTGTCAGGTGGCCTTTCGAAGGGTTTGTGTGCTGTGGGCCTCTGTATTCTTCTCCCTCTCTTCAGTATCGCACCCCTGATAGGGACACATCAAAGCAGGAGTAGCTGTGCTTTGTTGGGTCTTGGTCCCTTGACTCTCAACATGTGGTTTTGTGGCTCTGGACATCGGCACCTTTTAACCCATTCTGTCAAGATTAGGCATTGCCTTCAACTCAGCATTAGTGAAACTATAGTAACCAATAAGAAGCTTGTTGCTGAATAGAAACTATGTATCTTGTCACAGCAGAGCTGTCGGAACATCACAATCCCAGACAAGTTTCTCTGCAGGACTTTGGCCGCTCTGAAGTGGGCCCCTTCTTTTCATGCTGACACAACTCCTGACACACACACATTTTCACTAGTGTGAGGGATTGGTATTGGGACTTGTATTTTTTATTTTTTTTTTTCCTCCAATGTAAGTAGGAAAATAAGACCAGAACAATAAGGAACAAGAGTTTAAGGAGAGACGGAGTGAATTACAAATTACAAAAAGAGATTTGGAAGTCTGGGAAATAACAGAACTAATGGAGTGGCGCTCTGCTGCTGTCTTGGCTGGCACCACAGAGATCCTAGGGAGAGAAGAAGGGCAGGCGGAGGGCCAGGAGGTGCTGTGGGCCCCAGCTTCATTAAGAGGTGCAAACACAACTCCAAAGTACTGCAGCCTAGGGCTCCATCAGTGGGATCCTGGCCTTAGCCTGAGCTTAGCATGGGCTAAAGACTCAAGACATCACACACTCATTATGCAAGCTCCAAGAGCAACTGTCACATGTCCATGGCTCTCCAACTTCCTGTTGTAGCAGCTCTCCACACATCTTCTGGTAATATTATTTGTGCCAGGGGCAGAAGGATTAGGAGGTTAAGGTAGTCAACATATTTGTGTGTCTGGCAAAGCATGTATTGCACTGATTTGTTACACCAAAATCAGCCATTTATGAACTATTACAGAGAAGAAAACTCTGCTCCTTAGCCACAGGCTCTCTGTTGTAGACACACAGTAGCTGCAAGCAAACTAGACAGTTCCTTAGAAAAGCCACGCTAATGCTATCAAACAGACACATTGTAGTTTTGTGGTTTAGCTCTTTTATTTTTCCTTTCTTTTTTTCTTGGTGTATAATGTTGATGAGATGCTACCCAGTGTTACCAGTGTCTCGCTCAGGCTCATCCGGAGCCCAGAGACAAGAGCATGAGGGAGGATGGATTTTTGGCTCGCTGGTGGACAGTGGGCGAGTGAGCCTCCAGACACAAGCTTGGCTGGACTCAGAAAAGACTGCAGCCTTCTGTGAGGTGGCTTGCCCCACCACATGGAGTGACCCTGCGCAAACTAGCAACTGCCAACCGTCTGCTTCCGTCTGCTTGGCATATTTGGCCATTTAGTGGGTGCTTGTGAAGATCAAATAGGTTAAGATTGCCCCTCTTAGAGTGCAGAATAAAAGAGCATCAAAAAGGTGTAAATTTCAATTCCCTACTTTTGATTAAGTCAAGCATGAAAGGAAATGTAATACTCTCAAGTGGCAAGGGTTTACCCCATTGATGCTGTTACTTCTGCTTCAGGAGGCCCAATCAGCCGACAGGGAGCTGAGTAAACTGGGCCGGAGTTTTTGGGGAGGCCAGATGGAGGGCTTTTGCTGTGCCTGAAAAGACAGCTTAAGAGCTCGCCTCCTCAATCCCACTCAATACCGACTGTGTGAAATCCTGGCCCTGGCTAACCCCCCAACCCACCCCCCTTATCCAAAGCTGGTGGCTACCACCATATGGACTTGTTTAAAAAACTCCCACAGGCTGGTACAAAGCACAACAACACAGTTTTCATATCAAGTACTCACTGAAAAAAAAACCTCCCTCTGACTCCTTCTCTTCTGATTCCAAAGCCTGTCACGGCTTCTGCTCTGATTAATAGTTGGTCTTGGCCGTCTGTTTTGGCAGATCATTTGGTGAGATGATTAATATGAACTTGCCCAGTCCAACCAGATTTTATACAGTGCATAACAAAATGTGCCATGGTTTTGCTGGTTGCCCTAGTGCTAGTGTATTATTTGCAGACTGATCCATCGCAGAGCAACACTGAACCTCTTACCTATGGTTTGTTAGAACAACCTCTCACAAAGCAAGAGTGAAATAGAGCAGTGCCCTTCATGGCATGTGGTGGACAGTGGAATGGAATGGCTTTTGTGAAGACTTAATAGAATCTTTAACCGTTTCAACAATCTACTCTCCTGGAGTTGCATTAAGTAGATATTGTTGGGGGACAATGACCTAAATAGCTCAACATCAACCTCATTAGGCATGCAAGCAGGGCTGGGGCCATTTCATGGTGGAAGCTATTGTCAAAGCTCACCCCAGGTAAGCATTAAATTGCAAATGATACCCTGAAAGGCAAGAGGAGGGCAGAAAGGGAGAGGGCTGAATATTGTAAACACAGAAAAATGGTTCTCAGGACAACAGAGAGAGAGCTGCTCTGACCGTAAAAAATCCAATACATCACAGTCTCTGGGGAGTAAATTCCAAGTATCTTATTTGTAAGCAATGCTGAGCAAAGGCCTGTGCAGAGACAACGAAAAAATCGAGGCGCTAACAGAGAAACCTAATGACAGACTGATAGCAATTACTTGTGCCCATCAATGGCTTCTCTCTCTCCCAGCATTCCAGGAGAAAATTAGACGAGTGGGAAAAGCGGGGCAGAAGAAAAAGAATAAGGTTTGCAAACAGTTTAGATTGGGTCTGAAGAAATACTCTCTCTAGTATTGGGGCCCTGTCACAAACTTTCCAGCAAAGTCTATTTCTTAACAGATCAATAGGCCCAACCTGCGCACCAAATAATCTGCTAAACAACCCCCTAAATCAGCACGTTAATAAGGAGGTCTCTGAATAATAGTTTATGTTCCAAAGTGCTCCTACGAGTGACATTAGCCGATGCTGTGTTACTCTGCAGATCTGCTCCTGTCGCTTTAGCTGCTGAAATATTGGACCATTGCATATTTACTGTCACTTTTGGCATAACTGAAATGGCCCTGGAGGTTTGTGCTAGTCACTGGTTGCCTCTTGAAGTAAATTAAAGCGGGGATTGAGTGAAATAGATAAATCAACTTCCTGTTTTACCCTCTCACAAACCCCTATATATTCCTGTATTAAGCACTATAATTATCATGGTCTTAATATCGTGGCATTATATTTGTTAACATAAAAAAAAAAGACATCCAACCTGCAAACTCCTACTGATTAATATCCTCTGGCTAGAAAATGAAAATATCAATGGGAACAACACAAAATGATAGTGTGATCTAACCAGGCAGGTGGCAATAACAACCATGCTGAGTGACATTTGTAATTGGTGTGTTTAGATTATATCACCTTCTATAAATTGTACAGAAATTGAGTAGTTATATATTTTATTCTTGTGATACTGTATGCAGAAAGTAGGGGAGATCACAGTAGGTATCAGCCATGAGGGGTTTTGATGAAAGTCACTCTTGTGTCCTATGGAGAGGTCAAGTTTTTACACCTGGCTATAACCGCATGGGGCCAGAGTAGCCTTAGCAACAACTGTCAGATGAGAAACTGCATAAATTAGATCAGAGGTAAAGGTATTATGAAAACTACCTCTAGATTGTTTAACATTGTTATTTAATATTTTTTTTGTCAAATTCATCTTCAGAATATAAGCCAAAATTGAACAGCAAACATATAAATTACTTTTCTTTTTTCTGAAATTGGTGCTGCTGTAATTGTGCTATCCACAGTTGTATGCACAAGACCATTTGAAATTGTGGAGTGTGTGTATTGCCACTATCACACCAGAGGATGGCAGAGTGGCTGATGAGACTTAGCGTCATGGTGCTTCAAACTCCAACTGATTTCATATGCAAAGGAGTGGCTTAAGCTTTAGTAGTCCATTAAGTTAGATTCTCAAATCTGTATTTTGACAAAATTATTACAAATTATTTAGCATTAAAAATAATATATCTTTTATCTTTATCTATATCTATATCTACTAGTATATATGGCTCTAAGATACTGTGCTGTTTTGATGTATGAATGAGATGACTGAGATGATGAATGAATGAGATGATTAATTTTTGTGTTTGTTGTTTTCTAAAGGTTATGTTACATCATAGCAGTGCTTCTAGTTTTGTATTATATTTAGCTTCTGCTTGTGGACACATTTTACATGATTTACACATTTTACATTTTACTGTACTCTATGGCATCAAAATTGCCTTACAGGTGAGATATGAGAAGTTGTTACAAGCCCGTGAGTAAAAGCTACTGCCCACTATAGCGCAATCTATCTACTATGTCCAGATCTTTGGCCCTCACCTCACTCTTTGCAGCCAGGCCAGGCATTGTTTGACCCTGTTGGCAGCACAGCGATGCAACACGCTAATGAAGAGGTAATGAGCCAGCCGATCCTCTGCGATCAGCAAAGGGGCCACGGTGCAAAAGTTTACGTTCCCAGGACATGGAGCGAGAGCATGCCCAACAAGGCGCGGGATGAAAGGCGGGCCCGAGTCCACTGTGAGGATCTCCAATGCCACAGAGGGGATTACAGACACCTACTTCCAGCTTAGCCTCCAGTTTTTGAAGTTTGGGCATTGGTGAGGGAGAGATCGCTTTAGCTGAGTCCTGTTTGATTCTAGTGGGAGTCCATTCCTAATCCCCCTTTCCCGTTCTCACCTTCTGCTTGATCCACTGCAGCCTCTCATCCCTGTGGTCCAGGAATCATTATCCACCTTGGTCAAGTAGGGGGGCGGAGAGGGAGGGCAGGGGTATCCCTCATTAATTTCCTTAAGCAGATTACAGAGGGTGCGTTTGTTGTTGTTGTTTGAGCCATCTGATTTGCCTAAGCCCTTTTGTTTTTTCATCTGGTTTATACTTTAATGCCCCCTGAATGAGTTTCAATGACTGAGGGATCAGCCAGACCCACAGGCGATGCAGTGGAGAACTTGAGAGCGTGGCAAGCTGAAGAGGTTGGATCAAGGAAAAGGAGCCGAGTGCACTTCCCCTCATGGCAGGGATGTTCAAGGGGAGGAGACAAGTGTTGACTTAACCTTGACTCATCTTAGTGGTTACTGAAGATAAATACTGGCAGCAAGACAGGTTCTTTCTTCAGGTTCTGTGGTACATGCAATTTGGTATAGTACTCATGAGTCAGGTATTTGGAAGGTGAGGACAAAAAGACAAATTTACATTGGCCCGGTTTAGTCCAACAGTTTACCTAGTCTGTGTTTTGTTTTATTGTAGCTTAGAATTGATTTATTCATTTAATACTCTCTGGTATTAGTGTAATACTAGGTGTGGAAAATTTGACAACTACTGCATTCAGCAAATGATGTATTATTTAGTTAAAAGAACTAGTGATCCAGATTGGTTCACTGTGTCCACTGGGTTGGATAATGAACTATTCGAACAATGTAGTGAGTTGGCAGAACAGCTGAATTTGGGAATGTTGGTTCTTTCCCAGTTTAAAGATGAATGACACTGTAATGGCCCCACAGTTGCTCATTTTGCCGTCTTCTTCATATGATGACTCATTAGTAAGATGAACACACTCTGACTCAGGTCCAACTGCACTTGGCAGTCAAGTAAGTTCTCCCATTTGACACACCTCTCACACATCATTATCGGCAATTAACCACTCAGAGCTTTGCATTATTTAATAATCCAGCTTTTTAGCCGCTAAGTAAGAGGAAGGATACCATGACCCTCAACCTGCTCATAATGATTTATTTAATGTTTGTAGTTTAATGTATGATGACTGATGTCAGTTTCATTATTGGACAGTTAAAATAAAAGTCTACACTGAGAATACTGTATTGTAGTTTTGCTTTGATATTTACACCTGTCAGCATAAAGTAAAACATAAAATAAGGACAAGGAGTGTTGCATAAGAGTGATCTATGGAAGTTCATAAAACAAGATAATAATTTTAGTTTTTTGGCTTTTCTGGATGTAGTTGTTGTTTTGTGTACATTGTCAAACATTCCCAAAATTCAGAATATTTACTTTGAAACAGTCAAAAATATCTCCCAGCAAGTGTGAAAGCCTCAGTCCAAACAGAGCAAATAGAAGACAGGTCAGTGCTTCATAAGATCAAGGTTAAAAGGCAAACCCACAATCACTGACAGATCATTCCTTTGACGAAACTGGTTCCTGCAGCAAACAATTCCACATAATTAATCTGACAAAGCCAAATGTAATTGATTGATAAGAGGAAGAGAGGCACTATCCTTTCTGTGGGCTGTCTCCGAGCACACATGGACACCACAGCTGTCATCAACAGACCAGACTTTATCAGTTGTGGGGATCGAAGCGTAGTCCTTTTGGAGAGTGGCCAACACCGCCCATGTGGGACAGAACTGAAAAGGCACAGCTAATGGGATGTCTTGTACACCCATCTCCATCGCTAGATCTAAGGATTCTAAGGTCACAACTGGCTCAACATTTGTCCTCTTTTCAAAACGGGTGAATGCACTGGGACAAGGAAAACATCAACTCGCCAGCTGCAATGAAGTTTTGATTTTATCAGTGCATTATGTTTGTTGAATCTGGCGATAAATTTGAAGTGTGATACATTGCAATTGAAAAATATGGCACCAAATATAGCTATGAAACTATACATAACCCTTAAAGAGGCTACCAAGTTAATCATATTGTAAGGTCAGCAATGAATAAATATTACATAAAAGTTTTACTAGTTAGTATCTGTAATGAGTTATAGATATTACTATTCAACAGCACAACCCAAATATTATCCCATAGTACTATTACTACACAAAAATCATAGAACTCTCCCCACTGGTGCATAGATAAGGATTGAGCCTGGAAAAATAGTTCTTCTGTCATATATAGAACGATGAGTTGAAATTATTGCGAGCTACTGATGACCCATAACATTGTTCACCGTATTTATAGAAACAATGTGTTGTTCAAGTGTCATTGTGTATGGCTGATGTGCACCTGGATGCTACAATGTTGTGGCCAGTTTTCTGTGGACAGGCAATCAGAGCACGCCTGTCTGTGTATATAATTTTATTTCACAACCCAAACAACAAACTGAATTACAGGGAGCAGGATAACCAAGGTTGTTGCTCTTAGTTTAGACTGCAGCTCTAAAGACAAAACAACATGGGAAGACTAATGTTGACATACAAGTAAAGTGTGTATATGAGTGCCACCTGTTAGTAATGGCATAATGAGGGGTAGTCATTTTATTTTATTCTTGGTTTTGTGCGTGATGCTCTCTGTTTAATCTGGACTTTCTGTTTGTGTAGGTATATCATTTAAAGGTCGTGTACATATTTAGGTAAAAGTACACTTTATTGTCCCCATAAGGAAATTTGTCCTCTGTATTTGACCCATCCTTCAATGTCGCTGGGAAAACTGTCAGGAGCAGTGACCATCTCCCGGCTGTTTAATGTGACCCAGTGGTGGGAGAAAGTCCATCGACTCCCTTCAGTTCATCACAATATAATATAATAACAAAGAGTAAAAAATAAATGGTAATAATACATTCTAAATAAGTAGCAAAAAAGGTAGCAAGAGACAGGTGTCAAATAAGACATAATTATATAAATAAACATATATGTACAAGTCAAAATAAAATAGAAAATTAAGTAATTAAATATAAAATCACAGCTATTTAAGAGACAAGAAAGTTACAAGAAAGTTACAGTGGGGAATGGGAGTAGAGGATGTAATCAACTACATTTTCAAATCATCTACATGCTCCACTGGCTCTATGAATACTTGGAGACGCCTGGCAACTATGTGAGGGCAACTTTACAAGTGCATTCAATACCATTCAGCCCTCCATGCTGAAGAAGAAGCTTAGTGTTCTGAGGCAGGATCCATCGCTCACTAGGTGCATAACGGACTACGTGAGTAGATGATCACAGTCTGTCAAGCTGGAACACCATGTGACTGGTGCAGTACTGAGCAGAACAGGAGCACCGCAAGGTAGAGTTCTGGTGCCATTTTTATAGACTGTACACTCCCAACTTTAAGTACAACTCTGAGTCCTGTTACATTCTGTTACAAGTATTTACATGATACGGCTGCAGTGGCATGTATGAGAAATGGATAAGAGAGGGAATACACCAACCTTATCAACACCTTCAGCCAGTGGTGTAGGGACAACTGTCTCATCTTGAATATGGCCAAATAGATGCTCTTTATACGTCAGACGTCAGAGCTGCCTCTTCTTTCTTGGGAGGTTGAGGACAGTTGATATTTGTGAGAAGTTGGTTCTAATGTTCTATCACACTGTCATGGCCAGTGCCCTCTTTTATGGGGCAGTGTGTTGGTGCAGCAGCCTGACCAACAAGAACAGCAAGAGGCTGCAGAAGCTATAATTAACAATGGACAATCAATGCGCATAGCCTCATATCCTTACACTTACTGAGATGTAGGGGTGCCAACCACTCACACACTACAATGTGAATAATTGTTAGCTGCATAGAATTTTGTGCACATGCATGTGGTGTGGGGTCCCAAGCTTTGAGGAGGAAATCCTATCCTAAGCACATCCTCTGCTGAGAGCTGTCTGCTTTCCTCAATGACCAGTTCCACATCTGGATAAATGAACAGCCCGCTGTGCACATTTACTACCCATAACACCACATGGATTATTTACTTTTCTTTTAGTGCGAGGCTTAACCAAACTCATCTGTAGTGGGGCCTCAGGAAGATTTGCCTGTAATTATGGTGAAAATGTTTCTTTTACTCTTCATTTGGTGTGTTTATTTATAAACAGTAATAGTAAAATGCTCCTAGGGCCAGTACTGATCAGTGCAAATGTCCTTCTGTTGTCAGACTATGCTGGGAGATACATGGAGAGTGCTGCTTGTATAGGGGACAGAGGCAGAGGGTGTGCCATAACCACCTGCGCTTCAGTGGCATTCTGGCCCTGCAGGCAGTGACACAGGTCTGCTGATGCAGGCTTCACCCGTACATCCCACAAATTGGGTAAACTTCATGGAAATGTAATAAGTGCTGCTCCTTTGAGCTGAGCCGCAGAGCCCCGGTGTGGTGCTGGAAGGCACATGTGTGATGCTTTAGCCACAGACACAGGCCTTCTGAGGCAGACACAGGAAAGTCCCTCTTAGTGTGGAGGTGCTTAGAGATGCAGAAGAAACTGTGACCCCAGGGAGCATGCTGCTTCAGCCAATAAAGAGTCTGTATATCCTGAGGGGTAATCATATGCCGCTCTGGCCTGGGCCGGTTTTATTTCCTCTTGCTTTTTCTCTCTCTTTGCCCCCTTCAAAGGCCCTTCTCAGCTGCTCCTGCCAGGCTACAGAGCTCTTTGAGTTAAAAGGACAGCGATTCTCATTTGAAATCACTGCCTTTGCTGCCTGCCTTGTCTGTCTTTTTTCATAGACTGCCTTCTGCTGGCTGCACCACACAGAGTAGTGCTCTGCCATGACAACTAAATAGGCCCCCTAATACCACTTCATAAAGCCAAGGAGTATCCTCCAGGCTAGAAGCTGTAAATTAAAGACATAAATGTAGCATTCATGGAAAGCACATAGAGTGAGCCTTGCACTAAAATGACAGGAGTGGCTTAACAGGCCTGACTAAACGATACCTTAAGCAGCCATAATTTATGGGCACATCCGATGGCAAGAACTAAATGAAACTCTAGTTTGGGTTATGGCAAACATGGAGGAATACGTACATTGAAAAGAATGTTTGTACATGATAATCAAGAAATAGAAGAGATAGGGAATAGATCGAAAATTATGGTAGGCCTTTACAAACAGCAGATTCATAAGAATCATTTTGGACTTTCATCTGACAGTTTTGTCCATCATCACAGGAGTGTAACAGTTTATGCCAATTCCCAGTTTAGCCACCCATGAATGGTTTACCTTGTCATTCCATATTTCAAGTGCTCACTCAGTAAAGACGCGGAGAAAATGCCAGGAAAATGGGGTTTTACTTTCACAAAACAGTTATTTATTTAGTCTAAGTTCCATGTTGACAGACACCTATTCTAACAGGGTGACAGCAGTTGAAAAAGAATCCTAAACAGATACCAGCATACCTCACTCTCCTTTGCCTTTCTGTTTTCTCCTATGCTCATGTTGATGTGACAGGAGAGCTTAGCACTTCTACTGTATGCAACTGTCAATTATACACCAGGCAGTCTGTAACACAACAAGTCCTCATTTCATTTTTACATCATTGTTTTCCCCTCATTAGCCTGTCACTGGGCTGCTGCGTGTGGGTGTTGTGATGGCAGGGGTGAGATGGAAGGGCAGACAAGCGCACAGTGAAAGGGTGCTGGGCTTCTCTGAGGGGATGTTTGGCTTTGTAATTTCACCCTTGAAATTTGTGATTACAAACGGGACAACTTTTTTTTTTTAATTTTCTCTTTTGTCTGGATTCAGCTGGCTGACAGTCTGCCCTAGCAGCCGGGCCTTTTAATCAATCACCTAGATAATCAAATGTCACTGGCTATCTGCTCCATGTAATTACTTTTGCAATTAAAAATCAATCTCCAGTCACCCAGTCTAATTAGTGGGATGGCAGATCTTCATCTAGATTGATTTTATAATACATATTGACTTGAAATGCCACAACATCGTAATATTTCCTCATTTTTATTCTGTGGACCATCAAAACAAAATGCCAGGGATCATGTGAGGATGCACAGCAAGAGGGCTCAGATTTTCACCCCCAAATTGAGGGGGAAATGATCATAATAAATAAATGAATTAATTAATACAATAAATAAAATAATGCATAGTCAGTACAATCCAGTGGCGACAAGTCAATGTGCTGTGGCAGGGATACACAAAGAGTACCACCTCTATGTACCCTCCCCAGTTGTGTTTAGCAGATTTGCTCCCAGAGAAAGCGACAGATGTGTCCATGTGAAGGCAACCCACCGTCGGGGACAGGCGGGTGACAGGTTTTAGTGCGCACACTGCCCTACCGTGTCTGTCTGTCTCTCATCTCCACCTCTCTGCCTTCAGGGAAACTTAACATACTGACAGGCCCAATAATGAAGCTTTCCTATGTAGGCTTATTTACACAGCGGAGCATGCACCCAGGCCCATGCTAAAGAAGAGACACCCTGCAACATGCGAAAACACACATGCCCCCACAGCCCCAGGCAACACGCCACTCATGAACAAACCCAATAGTGCAGCCTACAGGGAGACATGGCTCTTCGATAACAGCTTTGTATCCAACCTTGAGAATGTCACCATGCAAATATTACAAACAAAACAAGCACTGCTTTTGTATTGTAATCCATTGTATATTTACTTATATTTTTTACTTGTACAAATTTGTGCATTATCCTTATTCAACATCTTTCTTAGCTACTTCTGAGTTAGTATTATTATTATTTGTTGTAATAGCTATACTGTTCCCAATCCATGCCCCTCACGCCCATTGTGGATCAAGAAAGTTAGTTGCAGTCTACTTTCTTTTAAAAAATAGAAGAGAAAATTGTTTGCTGCCTTATGATAAACCCATGTGACTGATGAGACTGACAATCTGCTTCTGCTTACTGCTGCTTACTGTCCTGCCTAATAAAGCTGAAGGACCAAACAAGTCAAAAATTTGGCCATATTTAGCCATGGCTTGCAAAATAATTGATTGCAAATAACTGTCAAAGCACATGTGAGTCAACAGATTCAAAATTTCATAATGTGCCAGCATATACAATGTCCTCCACTCAGAAGTCTACAAGGTCTATCCAGACATACTCCGTGATTAAAGAACAGATCGAAGTTCCTTATTGCCTTGGGGCAGGCATGAGGGCTGAATGAGTAAAGGGACCGAGAAGAGGGGATTATTTAATCTAACAGAACACAGATCTTGCACTGGAGTAGCTTTCTATGAGACTAAATACTAAACAAGAGCTTGTATGGAGGCCCATGAGGTTCAGAAGCTGTGATTGGCCAGTGTACGCCCGGGCCATCTCCCTGTGAGACCAGTAGTAAGAGCGGCAGTTATCATGTGTTGCCTCCAGCCACTAACAAGCAAAGAGAGAACGAGGAGAGAAGGGCTCAACCACAGCTGAGAAGTAATTAATCACAATAGACTGGGAACTGTCAAATCCCCAGGTCTTTTTGAGCTGATAATGCTGCCCACCTCAATTTAACCTGATGGAGATGAGATTTTGCGTTTCACCTCTGGCAAGAAAGAGGAAAATAAAGTGGGAAATAGCTAGATTGTATAGTGGGACAGGTGAGGAGAGGCAATAAATACAGTTCAGAACAGCAAGCCAGTTGTGTACTTAATGACTGCTCTGCCACAAGTGTCCCAGTCAATAAGATCCCTCACTGAAAACACAGCAATGCAAACACTACACTCACCCTCGCTATGCCAACTATATTCTTGGTTTAAAAAGTGACCACTGGGAGCAATAGCCTCTTGGATGGTTGCAATACTGATCAACATAGACCTGTTAGTGTAGACGTCGTTGTAACATTATCACTGGGTCATGAGTCACTTAAATAGATGATGAACAATTTCAACAAATTGGAAATGATTAAAAAGGTATGCATGCTAAAACTGTGCTTTGAATATAAAAGTTCCCATGGTCAGAGTGCTCCTGGGTCCCAGAGTTCATGACCTCTGACAGCGTTTCATGACTCTATAAGCAGCACTGGCTTTAGAGCTAACAGGCTGCACAGTGAAATGTTTTCTTACATGCCTTTAAAAACACAATATCAAACAACTTTACTGGCAGATTGGATGTCCACAACAAATAAGCATGATGGCAAGCTGGAGTCCATAGGTGATAAAAGATGATATGCAGCTACAAATAGAGTCACAACAGGAGAGTGGCAGATGAAGGAGGTCCAGCTGTCCCAGACTGGTCTGGCTCCTTATCACTCTCTGTGTCTATGTCAGACACAGCTATAAATGGACCATACTCCAAGGCCAAAGTTCAAGGTCTTTTTCATGTCTGGCCCTTCGAGTGGGCAGATTATGCACACGATAATTGAAAATGGAAGGCCTATTATAGTGTATGTTGGTTATTCATAATATTAAATTAGTATTAAATTATATATAAAAAATGTGTTTAACCAACATACTTTATAATTCATGGATGTGAAGGGATATATTACTGTTCAAGTGGAACTGGCCAGGTGCATTTTTCTAGTACAAAATAAAGATTATATTCTGCTTAAGATGTTTAATACATACATTTAATAAATAATTACATGGAGTTACCCAAGTACAAATACAGTCAACATATGTTTTAATCAAATTTGAATAAATACTTTACAGTCTGCAGTTATTCCAAAAGCTTTCTGTTAACATTGAGAGTCTTCTCACCATTTGTCCTGACTTTACGTTCCTTTGGAGGGGAACGTTTGCCGATGAAACAGGATTCCTTTTTATTGCTATGACATATAGTCAATACTCAATATAGTTCTTGACATCCTGAGGCACAATAGAAGCCACTTGTGTATAAAGAGTGTCAGCGAGTTATTCTGACCCCCCACTGTAATCATGACCTTTCCAATAACAACACTCCCCCACATAGTCGCATTCCCCCCAAGGCTGCTCCAACTCAGGGCTAAACTGCATTACCCCCAGCTAGCATTCACAGCTCAGCAGCTTCAAAACCAGCCACTGTTGACAAACAATAAAGCATACACGCAGCTGTAAATGGACCAAATCTAGACCAGGAAGACACTCACTACGATTGGTATGTTAAAACGTTTTGTTCTGCTGACCACACTTTTCAATTGACCAAAAGTGGTTTGAAGTAAGATTAAGGATATTGCTCAACAAATTCTGTCCATGTTGTAAAAATATGTATTAAAGTTGATTATATTTATTAAGCTATATTTTAACCATGTGGTCACATCTGCTTGCCAGTGCCTGATCTCTACAGATCTTGGAAACTAAGCAAGGCCTTGTTAGTTTTGGATGGGTGACTGCTGGGAATACTAGATGCCACAGTGGGGTGGCTATGGCTCTGGTGGAAAGAGACAGTTGTTGTGTCCTTAGGCAAGACACTTCACCTACCTTGCCTATTATGAAAGTGGTTTGTGCATGAGTGTAGAACTTATGTTTGGGCTTGGGTCAGATTCGGACACATCAAGGTGATAAGACATTTCAAATGTAAAATTAAAAACAGCTTAAGGCTGCCACACACTATGTCTACAGTAAAACCACTCACTTTGAGACTCTTAAGTGTTCAAAAGATCAGAGCACTGCACTTCTAGTTTAGATAGAAGTCAAAACTGTTATTATTTGTGAAATGCAATACTTTAGATATGTGATTTTTAAAACATAAAAGATTGGCGATAAAGTACACAGGAAGTAGAGTCACTATCGCTAATCTGCAGCTTCACCTCCATCCGTACGTGTGGATGTAAACACACTTGAGGAACTACTCTCGCCTTTTTACTTTCAAAAAACACCTCAAACTGGATTAATAGCAAGGTTCCAGTCCAGTGTGTTGTTATTATGTTTACTGTATTCTGTGTAACTATCATACTGTCTGTCTAACCATCCATAGTCAAACTGGGAGCTTGCACTTAGTGTACTTTAGACAGCCATACATGTAACCAGAGATAGCATGCATATATGAAAGGGGAAAAATTATATGCCATGTGTTTCATTCTTTTGTTAGATTGTGTCTCCAGGTCATTGACTAAATAATTAGGCGACTGAGGTGACAGATTAAAGGCAGATTGGAAGTGACTGTCAAAGCAGGATAATGTTTCCCTAATCAGCATGGTCGGACAAATGCAGATTGTGAAATTTTCCAGCTACTTCCTTAGAAAAATGCATTTCACTTCTGATTAGAGATGATTAGTGTGTTGGAGAGGGAGAAGGGGGGTCAGGGCCTTGTGCTCTCTGGTTCCTGAGGCCACAAAAGGAAAAAGAGACGGCAGTGAGGTTGTAATGCCAGGACCCATACACATAACGTACAGCCTCGGAGGATAACTGGAAATGACTACGCTGGAAAGAGTTAGTCGGGGAAAAAAAATCATAGACAAAAGCAGTGGTGGATGATTTAGGATAGATAAGCTTAAAAGACAAGGAAATCGTACAAAAGGAAGTGCATGATTGCTCAAAGTAGACTCTCATAAGACAACTAAGAGTGAAGTGAGACTTACCACAATATTTCAACTGGTACATCATTTGTATCGCAGCCATGACAAATTTGTCAGATTTACGCAAGCTACGGTCTTCCCAGGTAAACCCTTCCCATGCTATTCCAGGATAATTGTCTGTGAGCATCCGCATTAGGTGGAGGTTAAATCTACAACAGATGTAAAGTATAAAATACAGCATGATCAAAGCACAGCCACTCAAGATCTATACTCCGGCAAATGATGATGAATGGCCCTCTGCTGAATTGTTAGTTGTGCACAAATGTAGCGACTTTCAAAGGTTGCACTGTGGACTAGGGATCATGTGGGAGTGAGGGAAGACCAGGGAGCAAAAACACTGTCCAAACTCATCCAAGTGATCCTCCACAGAAGGTCCACACGATTAAGTTGCTACAGCAGGAATCACCATTTAGACAATGTGTAATTGATTTCCCAAAAGGCTCAGAGAGAGCACTAGCTGTGATCCCTCCGAGAGCCCCGCCTGTGAAAGTTTGCTTTTCTCCCAGGCTTCCATCCATGACATCATCGCCTCGCAGGCATTTGGACTTTTATCTCTGAAAGATATATTATCCACGTGCTTGGCTCCATACGCCAGATCAAAGGTACTGCTCTGTTCAGGCACCATATTAAAGTGAAACATGATTTTGCTTCAAAAATAATCTGTTTATTTCAAGACAGTCCCTGTTACCTGGCCGGAGCATAAGAACATAGTGAAGTATGTGCCTGTGTTTCCAAAAACAATGTTCAGACTTTTACAAGCACTGCAATCAATAATACAGCCTGTGTACTTGCCCCATGCCTAGATGATCTGAGATTTCTAACAGTATAGGTATTTCAGTCTACCTTTATTTCAGCGGACTAACAGTCTTGATACACTCTTCACACCTGATGAAAACTCAGTTGCAGTTGTATTTTGAGAGTTCTACCAAATCAAATACTGATTTATAAGTGCGGCTATGACCTTTATGAAGACAGCAGATAAAAGTTTGTAGACATTCCCCTCTGTTATGGTGATGTGTCTGAAGTGAGAGGTGCTGGTGTGAAGCGTCACGCTCACAGTGAAAGCAGACAGACACACACATGTTTGTGCACTCTGAATGAAGTGTGACCACAGTGCACCTCTGAAGAAAGCTCTGGGCTGGGGGCCATTATGGAGCAGGACAGCGGGGGGTGGCCACTGTGATAATTTGATGTGAACCGACTTGATAAATCACTGTGTAGTTACCTTGACTTTAGTATCTGTTTATGTCTCTACAAATTGAAACCCCACTGGCATGGGGGCTGCAGTACAGCCACACTCTGGCCCCCAACAATTAGTTCAAGGTGGGGAGAGTTTAAACAGCCTGCCCCTATTGGCCATCTCCCTGGCTGTTTTGTCTCTTCCTGCTGAGAGAAAAAGCCACGGACATGTGTAAGCAATAAAGCCAAAGGTCTGCCTTTCAATGCTGCCTGAGTCAAAGGAATGCAGAACCAAACTATAAAATAATAATGGGCACATGGTACAAGGGGTAAGGTAGGGCAGAGGGTGGGGCATCAGACACATCTGTGAGGGAGCTGGTTTGGCCCAGGCTCCAGAACTTGGGGTGAGATCACTGAGGTGAGCCTAGGTTGTGGTCTTGTCATTGTTCACAAACTTGAACTGTACCGTTGATTAAATTTCTTTCTTGTACAACACAACAATTATGTCCCCCAGTGACATCACCATTTGGAAGCTGACAACACACTTCCAGACACACAGTAGGAGAAACGTGAGCCTCTCAAGGGTTTACAATGCCATAATGCTTTTGTGGATACAAGAATAGAAGAGAGCAACTGGATCCCCCTGTTCAATATGTTATTGCTCCTAATAAACTGTGAGGGGTTTATGCAAATATAAGTATAAAGTAATATCAAAACAAACACCCAATTTATTGTATTGTTTAATTGAACAATACTGTAACTGCATTCATATTTTATCTGATGAATCAGTGAACTGCACTTATCGGTTTCCGTCCATGATGTTTTAAGACCTACAGATTGATATTGAAGCATATATTTGATTATTAACTAACCCACAACATAACACTGACCAATGAAGACCGCTTTGACCGTAAGCTAACTGTTAGGCCCCTTATTTTCAAGAGCTCTGTGATGGCAAACATGACATTTAAGTGTAAAAAGAAAAGAATAATCATGTGCTATCACTCACAATTGCCTCCTGGCATATTTAAAGGTGCAGGCAAAATTGTTAACAGTGAAAAAGTCATAATAGCTAACATTAGGGAACTTGTATGGCATTGTCACAGAATCGGGGCATACTTCATCTAATGCTAATGATAACATCCCCTAAGCCTGTTTAAAAGGTTTTCATAATCACCCGAAATAAACTACAAACAGCACAATGAAACAGACAGTTGGAGTCCTGAGGCATTTATCCACTTGAAAGATTTCTCCCTCAGAAGCCACCAATTTAACACGTGCTTGTCAACACAGTGACACCATTCTTTCAAATGAAAAGCTAATGTGCTGATCTGAGCATGCAGCGCCACTTTCTGTTCATAGTATCTGAGGCCTGATCAAAAGGGTTTGTTGAATTCACTTCAGTGTATACCTCGGCAAATAAGTGGGAATAATCACAAGTACCCACATGACAAGCATACAAACAGATAGCAGCTGCACCAGAGAAGGTATGACAAGCTAAAGCAAATACACAAAATACAGGAATCAGCAGTTATCAATGAGGGCAAGATGAGGGGAGAAAAGGCGAGAAAAAAAGTTGTACGGATCTTCTGAGGAAATTGATATAACGCATTGAGAGAGGAAATGCCGGCTGAGAGAAGACTGCTCACCTCCAGACCCCGTCTCAGGACTGCATGAAATTAATACTGACACCATGTTGCTTGGTCAACAAATGCCAGGTGATTGATGAAGACAAACGGTCAGGCTGATGGTCAGTTGTTGGCTTTCCCCGGGAGATGTCATTTACAGCAAGAAGCCCCACAGCAAAAGGAATATGGACAGTCAGAACTAGTGGTTCACATGTCACTAATGTCACTCAACAAAATTAGTTCAAGATTTACAAGAGAGGATTTGGAATATTTTTTTTTCACCAACTCCTCATTCAGTATAACATTATAAACATCAATAATAACATCCTTTACATATTATGGCAATTTTTCATTCCAAGTGTTGTCTTAATTTTGATGTACAGGAAAGAGCATGATTGATTTTCATTTTAATACCACAATGATATTAAAAACTCTCTTTTTCTGAATAATATTTACAAGTTATACAAATTATGTTTTTTACAATGTGGTCTTATATAATAATTTTGATGCAGACAAAGATTACTATAAAAATGCTCATGAAGTTTGTCCTATGTGATTTCCTACTAGTACTAATACTAGTTTTGGTATTGATTAGTATCTGGGTTCATCGTTTTTTGTGGCAACCATCATGCCATTACCTACTGTTACATACAAGTCTCTGTGTTGTTATATCAAAATTATCTTTATTAAAATGAGTTACTTCCCAACTCTGAAAACATGTCTACTGCAGTACAGCAGACTTTGAGACTTGTTCCCCTTTTCCTCGTGATGCTGTGCACTTCAACGAGAGACAACTGCTTCCATTCATCTAAAATTCTCTACAGCTGGTGTGAAAAGTTTTCTTTGATTTAGTAAATATCTCAGCACATCGACTGTTGTGCGCATCAAAGCTACGTGAGCAGATATCAAAGAGTCCTCCAGGATTGTGTATCCTTGGCAGCACCATGCACTTTCCATCCGAAGTTTGGTTTTAAAAGTACACAGAGGAGAGGGATGATATTGTTACCTTGTGGCTGGGCACAAAAAAGGCAAACAATTGATGATTATACTTTTAGTAATCATTTAATTGGTAAAAAGCCAATATTTCATACTTAATTATTCCACAAGATCTATTTGGATGCTGCTGAAAGCCATCTTACCAATATAGGTTTGGCATGTTCATAGACATAAAACAGTTTAATGTGTACTTGTAATGAAAAAATGTTTCAGTATTAGTAACTATGCCACCATATGCTTTGAGAATTGTGATTATTCCAAACCACAAAACAATGGAAGATAGACAGACCAGATGTCATTCACCCTATAAACAAAACAAAAACTACACAAACGAAATGGTATTTTAGTCCCAGATATGAACAATTTAAATCTGAACTAGTTTAGCAATGACAACCAAAATAGAAAATGTATTTCAACACATTTTAGTCATGTATATGGGTATTTCAAAGACTATAACAGCACAGTGTTGGCCTTGAAACAAGTACCATGTAGGATGGAAGGGAGCTAACCAATCCATTTATGTTCATGTCCACAAGCTGGACATCACTCGCCAAGTCCCACAGGTATAAAATGTTCTCAGTTGTAGATTCAGGGATAATAACAAAGATCCCACATCAGAAACAGGAATTTGGCTCTTTGGAAGTGAGCTGGAAGCCCACTGTATAACATTATAGGACGTCCTTTACTGGTGAAGCCATTCTCTCTCTTGGCACTTACATAAAAGCACTCGCTCCTCCAGTGTGCAGAGACAGACACATATGCACAGACATACAGGAAGTGTGCCTGTTATGGACTCAGAAAAAGGGGATGCACTTCTGTCGCCAGAATTAAGAAAAATAACATTAAAAAGAGTTAAAAGGAAGAGAAAAGCTGCATCTCAAACCTGGCTGAAGCCAGATTGATATGTTTAGCACTCTTGATTTGAGTTCTACACTAAGCACTCTGGGATGGCTCCCGTTAAATGTGATCTGTAATGCAAACGCAGCAGTGGGAGAGGTTCAAGATGGATTCTTTGTGATTTCACAAATATTGTGGGAATTCATCATGCTGGGCAAGATGACATAATTCAGCCTTCACCAAGCAACAAGAAAATGTGGAAGGCAATCCACAGTGACATTTGATTATCCCTGCCCAGAAATGTGTCCTCTGCATCATCTGTCATAACCAAACCAAATCTGAGATCTTCTTGGTAGAAAAATAATATCTGGACGTATACATAGAGAATTTCATTATAAGCCAAGTATGAATTAAAAAATACATATATTTGTATGTTCTCATCAACACTCTTTAAGCAGTTTGCATTAATAAGTCACCAGGGCAATGACCAACTGGGGAAAAATGCGTCTTTATAGTAACATTGGAACATTCATGCCCATAATTCCGTGGCCATACCGGCTTGTCAATGCCTGATCCCGTCAGATCTCAGAAGCTCAGCAAGGCCGGGCCTGGTTAGTACTTGGATGGGAGACTAGGCACTTCACCCACATTGCCTAGTATGAAAGTGAGTGATGGTGGTGGTCGGAGGGGCTGATGGTGCAGATTGGCAGCCTCACTTCCGCCCCAGGGCAGCTGTGGCTACAATAGTAGCTTACCACCACCGAGTGTGGAGTGAATGAATAATGAACTGTAAAGCGTCTTTGAGTGTCCAGAAAAGCGCTATATAAAACTGACGCATTATTATTATTATTATTATTATTATTATTATTATTCCATCATGAACTGAGCTAGTTTAGTGTACCAAGCCTAACCAAAGTGCACACAAGTGAGGTCTAGGAGGAACACGTTAGCCCAGGCTGTTTGGGGTCATTCTCCAGGAGAGGAGATAAAAAGGCTTATTAATAGCCTCAGATTTAGATGCACTAAGTGGATGTTTATGTTGGAAGTTGCTGCTTATGTGTGAACATCCAACAACTGTAAACAGTGCCATTCATGTCCCATTTCCTTTACATCAGTGATATTGTTTCAACTCCAGACCAGTTTAAAAACACAATTTGGGCATTATCTTTAAAGTGGGTCCATGGTTTGTGCTCCCCAGGGCGGTAATCAAGAGGCATTGTGCACATCCTGAGATATGTTGCACTGGCTCCTATAAACAACCAAGCACAGGTCAGTAAACAGAAGGAAGGAATTTCTATTCATGCACAGTTCAAACCTGCACAAAAGTTAAAAATAAATAAATAAAATCCCAGAATACACACTCTTCCAGTACTTTACAAAGATGTTAGTCTGGTCACTGGTGAATTGAACATTGAATGTTGCAGATTTCTGCAGAATCAGTGAGCGAAGCACTAAACTATTAATGTTATGTGAAAGAAACTTGATTTTGTATAAAATGATGGGTGATCAATGAGCTCTTTTGTACCTGCATCACTGAAAAAAACATTTGATTGCAATGCCATGTTTGAGCTTGGCTCAAGGTACAGGAGAGGGAGTAGTTTTGATCAGATATCTCTCTGTATAAAAGACATATAACTCTGGACTTACCAGCAATCATTAATTAAATGAATATAAAAAGTGATTTTCCTCACAAAATTTGCCTCGGACCAACTTAATAAAAGACCAGCACTTGGGGAGTATGGGTCCATGACAAAATGTACAGCGAAAGTGTATAACACCCACTGCTTTTTACTAGACATGTAAAATTAACAACAGTCTGAAGCTTTAATAAGAGGCTCATTCCATCACAGATTTCCAGTTTGAGGTCACATGTAAGGTTCTATAAAACTTTATAGGTCTGCTCTAATAACTCTTGTCACTTTACAGGAGACCAGCCAACTTTTATAATAAATTGTTAAAAATCAGCAGCCATCTTAACACACTTAACATACCTGGACCTCATGTACACTATATTGCCAAAAGTATTTGCTCACCTGCCTTGACTCTCATATGAACTTAAGTGACATCCCATTCTTAATCCATAGCGTTTAATATGACGTCGGTCCACCCTTTGCAGCTATAGCAGCTTCAACTCTTCTGGGAAGACTTTTGGCAAAATAGTGTATGTATGGCATAACGTTTTACATCACTTCATAGGAACTAGCTGCTTACATTTAGCTAGAAATATACTTTGTAGCAGGTTTCAAAACACACTATATTTGTCCAGGCTTGGAGTGGTAAAAAATAACAGCTGAATTATCATAATAAAACAGAAAAAAAATATATAGTTTCATTTGAATAAATTGTCTGAAATGGTTTTAGTTTGCATGAATTGAAGCACACGTGGGCTGTGAGTGTGGAGGTGTTAATGGAGTGGTTGACATAAAGATCATGTTAAGGATTCCACCCTTGAGTGTGCTCTAAGTGCGTCAGGACACTGCAGCTTTGTTCTGCCAGGACATCAAAGGCACGGGCCAAGCTATTTCAACAATGACTTGCATCTAAATATAGTGGAAGTGATTGACAAAAGGAGACGGACATGTATGAGGTCACTGTTAGAATACAAGGCCTGGCCATGCCAAGCTCCATCTGCTGATGAAAGAAGTGCAAATACCTGTTCTCTTCTAGTGAAGGGTCAGTGAGTAACCCCAACAAACCTTAAAAGGACTGAGTCACCTTCAGAAGTGTCTCTCCATCCTTTAACATTACTGGCTTAAACCTTGTTCTTCTGGTTCCCACAAGGTCAAGTGTTGCAACATGCAGGTTGACTAGAAAGATGATTCAGCTAATGGTGAATTCTCGTTAGGTCTTTTCCAATAATAGATACAATTATGTACACCTTAAACAATGGCCAGATAGCTGTACATAGAGCATTCACTAATAGTTATTATTAAAGACATATTGTGTTTTTCAGGTACATAGATACATAAGTAGTATCTTTTTACTTTTTTATTTTAATGTAAATGGAAACATCTATCTAAAATGGCTTACCTAACAGGTTCATTGACGTCCTGTTCAAAACTGAGAAGTACCATTTTTGCTTATGTGTTTTTACTTTTGAAACGTGTCTGTTACATTTTGGAGCCTCAGAGGCTTACTTTTTCAATAATCACAACTACAAATTAGTACAGAGATGTGGGCAGGGATAGGGGGTAGGTGAAAACAGGCATTTTCTGAGCACTCGAGCCTTGAATGCTGGACAATACAAGATTACTCATACATGCATGAATAATTCAAAATAAGACTAAGTAAGCAAATGAGTAGAAAACACCTATATATGGTTGAAAGTTTATAAAAGTTTATTTGTAATGCTCCTTTTAATTTCAAACCAGCGAAACCTAAAAAAAAAAATCAACAAAATAATCATGAAAATTGGATCTCACATTCTGGGACATTCAGCTGAAATATGTCAGAAATGTTTTGTCACTGACTCCTGACCAGCCCCAAGTCGTATGCCTAATGCTATCGGTGGTGTTTTGTTGACAGCAGGTGATGGTAAATGAGGCCCCAGTTTAATCAGTGGCCTGCCGGGCTGGTGTCAGAGTTCCCCCGTGTCTGCAGGTGAAAGATGAGCAGAGAGAGAGGTGTTGTCTTCACATTAATTAAAATAGCTCCCCATTATGCAAAGACCTAGCTATGAAACCAGTGGCCCACCCCTTAAAACCACCATGGTACCCTCAGCATAAACACCAGTCATTAGCCAGGGGAGGGGGCAACCAGCATGGAGTGTAATTAATCAGGCTAAGATCATGTTCGAACCACTTAAAAGCATGAGAGGACATTTATCTGCAGGGGAGAGTGCACAGGTGTTCCAGCTCAAACAGAAAAAGTCAGTTTTAGAAGTCTTTCAGAAAGCACATTCACTTAATAATAGCAAAGAATTCTCTGACAGTGACGGTGCCAACAGCTGTATTTTTTCAGTCCATAGGATATGTTCTGGACCTTAAATTAAGGAATGTGAAATGGGGCGATGAGAGGGGAAAGATATGCTGCAAATTGCCGGAACCAGGAATCGATCTCATGACGCAAAGACTAGCACAGTACCAAGATGTGTGCCGAGACCAAATCCATTCTTCATCCTGTAATATCTGTGCATAAGAGAGCCATTTGTACCCTTAGCATAGCTTCAGTATCTTTGAGCAGTCCATACTGATTTCATAGCTTTGTCTGAACAACAGCAATAACTACAACAGGAGTTAAGAACCTTCTAAATAATTTTTCAGGAGTGGAAGTTGTAAATTTGAAGTATTAATAATGAGAACTGTTTTTTACTGCTAGAACGTCAGGTGGGAGGCCCATGGTACCCACAAGTTTGCTTATGTATAAGGCAAGAAAAAGAATTCGTCAGGGAGAGCTCTTTTCACTTGCAGACAATATGGAACCTCTTGGCCCCTGATGCAAATGGGGTTGTGAGCGCAAAGGAAGAAAAACAACATGAAGAGAGAAACAGGCACAAAAGAGGAAGTGGTAAGGCTAAGACCTAAAGGAGCAGCTCTCAGGGCCATTTCAGTTTAGGGCTGCACTGAGTGTCAATCAACAGCACATCAACAATGTTAGGCCAGAGCGAGCAGTGAGCTAATGCTTTCTATGTCGCCCAACCCCAACTACCAGAACATCAACCATCCTTCACCCCCAGAATCCCATGAATCTGACTAGTGACAGCTCGCCTTCCTGTAATTTGACGATTTGCACGCATGTCAGACAGGAACACTATGGTGAATTATGACCACAGAGTTTGGATGAGCAGTAGATAACTGGAATGAAAGGTAAACAGTGGGATGTTGGGCTAGTATGTCCTTTTTCAAAATGTGAACACATAACTCAATGATTGTATAGCACTAGTCATTGCTCAGCCTAGAATATTCCATAGTGTGACATTAAACAGCTCTACTTTACATTTATTATATATATATGTAGTTTTATAGCTCAAAAATACCTTGAAATACCTTGACATTCTGACTGTGAGGAGGGTTGCCCGTCCACAGATCTGACCTGTAACTTGGTCTGGTTTGGTCTCCAAAAAGATAGAAAGGTTTAATACTATACTGTGAAACATTCCAGACAAAGCAATAACATCTCCATGGAGAAAAGCATTTGATGGACCCTCCACCAGAAAAGTTACTCATTGCACCTCACAAGCTGTATTAGAAATTATTTAACCAGAATACAGGGAAAGGGAAACTTGGCAAACAATAAAATACCCACAAAAACGGAAATATAAACTAAACGGCCGAGGATCCTATTTCAATGCTGCCTTGTTCACACTCATACTATGCACATTTTAACATGGGAATAACCATGACGCCTGTATAAATCTTTATCAGGGAACCAGCCAACCACTGTGCTCTTTGCTGTTGAAAACCATATAATAGTGTAAGCAACCAGAAACACATTTTCTGCATTGTTGGCAGCAAATGTCCCATACGGGTTTTGGTTGGATACCTTTGTAAATGTAATTTATTAGTTAGGTTTAAAATAGAGAAAAATATTACTCAAGGTTTTAACATGAAGACACCCAAAAAGAAAGCCACCTAATATATCCTTATCTGATAGATCAAAATAATTGTTGTTGATGTTCTAGTATATAAAATGGTGGTCTTAGGTTCTGAAGTCATCCGTGAAATGTGAACCCAATACAGTACACTGTTAAACACAACACAAAAGGCTATTTACACCACATTGTGACTGCAGGTTGGACCCTTAAATGTCCCTCAAAGTAATCTCGCCTCAGGTACACTTGACCAGTTCCTCTATTGCCAGCCCGACAATCTGTCTTGTGATACTCTGCTTAGTGGGCGTGTTAGAGGGCTAAGGCAGGACAAAGCTTACATAGCTCATAGCTCTTTATAAGCTGTGCAATTTACACCAGGGTCAGACGTTCACCTGACCACTCAGTTTCTTTGAGGTAGTTTATAAATACTGCCAAATCCATTTATGAAGTTTTGTGTACAATGTGTGTACTTACTAAAGTACTTTTAAGGTTATTTAATGTTATAACTACAAGCATAGGTATAATGTAACCTACTTGACCTTACAAACTGCACTTACATCATCTACGCAATTATAAAGTGTTCAATTGCAAAAACAATTTGTTTTGAAAAACTGGCAAAAAAGTATTTTTCTTTTTGTTACCATCTTCTACAGATATTATCAATGACAATAATGTATAGTGGATTTTATTAAGGAGGGATGGAATAATATTTTGATAGTAAAATACATTTAGTACACTGCAAGCCTCTGATCACTTTTTAAAAATGGGACTTATCTGTTTTTTGCAAATGAACTCTATCTCAGAATAGTATATTCTGGAACTAGAAAGAAAGTATGTCACAAATTGTTTTTAATTATTATTAGAACATTTAAACACACTGTATGCATTTTCTGACTAACAAGCTGCCTACAGTTGTTTCAGAGTATGGGTGGTATCTGCAGACTGGCTCATACGTGAACAACTGAGATACAGACTCAGATATGTAACTAAAACTACAATAATTTAACCATTTATAATATTGCTTGCTTTCTTTACTAGTTTTAACTACTTTCTAATACCTTTGTCAGAAGCACCACATCATGGTGCTGTGTCATAAAACACATGTAGAAACAGTGTAGTTCATAGTTTATGGTTGGACAAAATGCACTTGAGGTTGTGGAGACAAGCCTGAGACATGGTAAATGGGTATAAAGAGGCTGGTTACTGGATATCACCCAGGGAACCAAGGTTGAGAATCAGTTTCCAATGCAGCATGACCTTTCTGAAGTCCCAGTGGCGGTCAGTGCCACTGCTATCTCCTTCCGCTCACATCCCCAGCCGTGCAGACCTCCGCTCCTGTGCTGTCTCACCCCTTCTGTTTGTCAACCTATCCATCTTTGACTCCTACTCATAGAGGACAGCGAGGAACCCCCACCATCAAACAGATCCGATTGCCATAGCTCATCAGTCTTTCCATCAGCTGTTTATACCAGTTTAAATGTTTGCATTTCACAGTGCTAACAAGTCATCTATATGCGATTAATAAATAGTAACAAAAATGTCATCTAAACAACCATATCAAATTAAGGACCACCGACTAACTTTAAATAAAGCTTTTGATTGTGGTAATTTTCCACTGCAGGATGGGTGTCATCGCTTTTCCAATAGTCACTAAGAATAGTCAGGGCCTCGGAAAGAAATGACTCTCAGTGAAAACAATACATTTTTCCCCTTACTGAAATAGTTTTACTTAAAATGCCCTGTGACTCAATAAAAGGAAGCACTTTGTAACCGTCATTTTAGCAGATGTTGTACAGTGGTCTCGCCCTCATTCTAACTTTAACCAACGTAATGGAACGACATAGATAATGACAGAAAAAATAAGAACAGAAGACTATAATTTTCAACAAACATAAAAATTATACTACACTTTTTAGAAACTAGTTGAAACAACATTTTAATTCTGTATTTATTCTGCCCCGTATGGTTTGACATGTGACATTTGAATATATGATGGTGTTATTATTAGGGATTTGATTCTATTTAATTCAGGAATCACAACAAAGAAAGAGACAATGACTTTATACTGTAGTAACAGCTGGACAGGCACCTGTGACATCATTCCAGAGACATGCCTGACCAATGCTCCAGTGAAAAGCGCTCAGGGAAAAGGAAAAAAAATGAGACAGCCTAATCACCCCGTTTGTGCTCCTCATACTACGTTGATAAATGAAGCCATTGTGTAGTGATTATCACAGTTATTCATAGCCTCTTGGCTATGGGGATGGTACATTTGTAGCATTACATAGATGGAGACACCACTGGGTTCAACACATGGTTCTCTGTCAGTGTGTATTACAGGCCCACCACTGACATTTATAAATATGTGGTAATCTTCTCTGCTCCGTGCAATGCCTTTTTAAATTGCCATTATTTTTGCAACAACTGTGGCCTGGAATGTGATTAATTGAATACTATTAAGATGAGGTAAATCATGTTTTTCATGCTATTTAGTGGAGAAATGAATTGCATAAAAATTGCAATTTGTTACTCTTTAGGGTATAAGAGCTAATACGCTCAAAGGAGGATCTTTTATTGTGTCAATACATCATAAAACCCAAGAAATCAATCAAATAAGACAATGCTTATTTTCTTATATTTAGTGATAATAACATTGCATGGATCATAATTTGCCATTCTGCCCATTGCATACCACAATATTGATCTAACAAAACTAGAAAAACAATTGGTCTCAAACTGGTGGTTGATATTTTCAGTGATGGGGAATATTGGCTAAGTCTGGGATATTTCCTAACTCAAATGTACAGCTTAAAATCTTTACTCTTCTAACGCAATGTACAATGAAAACAAAACATCGCCTTTGCTTAACATCTACGCACAAGTTCCACAATGAGGAGACAATCTGTTATGCTCCTCACCTGTCAGTACCCATCATGCCACTTTGTTAACTATCGTTTCAAATAACCTGCCAATTACATTCAAGAAATTCAAGCATAATTTCTTAAGTGTTTTATAATTGTGCCATTTAGCTGCGCCCTAGCTGGAGCCCGTCTTGGTCATAGCATGGCATTACAGTTGAGAAGGACATGTCCAACGTTACAGCCTGCTGGCCATGAGCTCAAGGCCTCTGTGCAACACTTTAATGAGAGCCTAGATTTGTGTTTACACCCCCACTGAACTCCTCCACACTCACCCAGCACTGATTCCAGCACTCCCTCATGACTGCACACTCTTGTTGCTGCTTGGCAATTAGCATCCTTCACCATGTTCTGCTTTGTTGATTTCAGAGGAGGCTAAAATTGGAGTGAGGGCCATGTCAGTTAGTTGGCTGAAGAAGTGGCAGTTGGAGAGAATTTACAGCCTCAGTTCGGAAGGGGAAGGGTAAAATGTAAATAGAGAGGCGATCATCTGCAAAATTCAAGTTCATCTGTATTTTTATTTTGAATTGTGTACAGCTGTGGTGTTGAAACTGAGAAGAATGTACTCTTTATGACACTTGAGATGGCAACAGAATGGCATACATAAAGCTGTCACTGATTTAGTTATTTGAAAGTTAGTTGATCAATCTCAGAAATCAGAAAATCTTCAACTATGTAGTAATCAAATGACTATTAACACATTCTTAAACATGCCATGAGCTGAAAGAAGAGGATATATGATTCAGACAAAGCTGCAATTACATCAGTGTTATTGTTTTTGCCAGTAAATAGGCTTCATCAGGATGTTCTCAAGTGGTATTACATTAGATTAATCAAGATCAAATTTTGCAAAAATCTTGCATACAGGCCTTACACAATTCAGAATAAATGCTAAATTAATCAAGAAGCAGAATAATAATAATAATAATGTTATGTTTGCTGCAGCCCTATTTCTAAGTGCTATTTTTAAATTTTTATAGTGCCCCAAAATTTCTAAAAGTTTCTAAATAACATGCCCCAAAGTTTCTAAATAACGTGAAATTCAAAATGTTATGTTGTTGTCATATGATTGAGCAATATTTCACCGTCAACTATTGAAATAGACTGTACATTCTGTATTACAAATACAGTGTCTTGTTTTACAGCACTGCTAACAGATATATGGCCACTGTTGTCAAAAAAGTGGTAATTTTATTTTGAGCTCCAGGAAAAGCAGAGGAGAAAGTGTGCCTGCTATGAAAACCTTTGGGGAAGCCATGTCTGTAACCTTAAACAAACCCTACTTCTTTGCTGCCCCATTCCATTCAGCCTCCATCCCTGTGCCCTGACACAAGGTATGTATTTTAGGAGAGACCCCTGGTGATGTGACGGACACACAAGTCTTGTTTGAAATGGAAACCAACACATTCTGTCCTGCCAGGGAGCACCAGGAATATCCCAACAGGCACACAAAGGAGCAGGAAGTGGGGGAAATACACTGATCTTTAATGCTTTTCCTTTATACATGGGCTTTAGCTTCCTGTTATAGGCAACATTTTGGGGACTTTCAAACATATTTCACAGATAAAACCACAAAGTGCTTTACAGTGTGCAAGTGTAGCAGTGAACACTGTCATGCAATGCTGAAATGATGAAACGTATTATTTTATTTGAATGGTTAATCTTTGTGTTGCCACCTTATTGAGATGTGTTTCTACAGCAGTCTTTATGAAGGTTCTATACTTTCCAATAGTCCTTTTTTTTTTCGGGGAAGAATATTTTCTAACTTAATATTTACATCAATAAACTTTTTAACACATGCTAGTGCAATGTCCTATTAAATTTGTTTTTTGTTTTTAGACCATCTATATGACAGCAATACCTATCATGTACTAGTGTTTAGTCCACGAGCGGACTGGCAATCTGAGCATTCTGGAAAAGTTCAGAATGGCCGTCCGCCCATGGGCCAATTTGTGCGAACTAGAACTAGAAAATCAATACAACTCAAATTTCAAAAAGTGCCACACAATTCATGGTGTCAAAATAATACTACTGCTACTACTACTGAAGGTAATTGATTTCTTATAGTAGTCCCAGTGCTGTTTTTTAAGGTTTAGAACAGTTTTAGACCTAGTTTAGTGTAGATCTCACCTTCAGTTTTCATGTTTTGTCTGTTGTCCTATTTATTCCAAAACAGGACTGCTTATGTGGTTAAAAGACATTCATTTGTACTTTTGTATCTTTATAGAGGTTTTCCTTTCTTGTTTATACATAGTCACAGGACTTCCTATTCAAGATATGATTTGCCTCAGTACTCTTGTATACACTGACAACACATGCTGGCTCCGATAACAAATAAAAACATATCAGAAACCAAAATAATTCCCATGAAGAGATAAAAGCTCTACACTCACAAGCTTATCCTCCAGCGTGAACGGCCTTACATTCACCAATATATGTACTTACTCCTCAATGGATTTCAATGCGTGTATGTGTGCATCTTTGTAAGCATATCAGTGTAAAAAGAATTTTGTTTGGCACACTCCACTCTCTCCATTCTCCTTCCAGTGTGTGATAAAGAAAGCAAAAGGGATGGTTTCCTGTGCCGGCAGCTCATTCAAATGGCTTGGCGTGTGTAAACAAGTGCCGCGGTTATCCATGTAGCCAGCCCGATAAGACTGGAAAAGAGACCTCCGGAGTGATGGATCGCGAAGGGGGCTTCTAGTGCTCCTCTCTTCCCTGTGCCGCCCTGCCACCTTTGGATAATAAACAGCCACGGAGCAGGGGGCCAGATAAGAACCATCACTCACATTGACCGGCCTGATAAGACACAGACGCTGCCTGTCACCCACAATGACATTTGTTTTTCATTCCACTTGGGGCCGAGGGAGAAGTCAACCTGTTTGGTCTCATCAGCGGGCTCTGCTCAGATCCCCCTCCGCGTGTGTGCCACCCTCTGACACTGATAGTGCTCAGGTGACGGACCGTGTCATGCTGCGCACAAGAAGAATGGACTGCAGACTATAGCCGCTTTTACTAGTTCATTCACAAATGCACGCAGCCATGTGATCGGAAATACAAAGGGAAATGTGGGAATGCTAGTGATGTGTGTCGAATGGTACAACATTAGAAAGCATGGGGTGTAATGAGAAGTTTACTTAAAGATCCTAAATTGCGCAAAATTGACTCCTGTGAGCTTTAAGTAATCTTAAAATGTTATTACCTAATCAAAAACATACTCAGAGCTGTGTTTTGTTTCATTTACACTTTTGAGTAATCCTGATATTAGTCTGTTTCTCCAAAGCTCAAAACGCTCTGTTTTACCTTGTGATGTCATGAAGCAGTACTTTTTAAGCCTTTTACCTTTTGTTCAGTAGAGATTGGCAATTTCAGGGCTGAAATCATACAAATAATTCTAGTGAAGGTGTATGGAGTTTAAAAACACAGTGAAGCACTTCCTGTATTACCACATGACATCACAAGGTGGTGTGGGTATGTCTGTGATGAGGAAACAACATTATAACATAGATCAGAAAATAGTGTATTATGCGCCCTTTAACAGGCACTATGTCACTTTTTTGGTAGAGGGTTTGTTACTCGCTTGTGTCCTCAGAGATGCTATTGCTTTGCCTAAAATGTTACGCAGTATGGCATTAAGTTTATTTATTTCATGGAGACAAGCAGATCAAATTACTACAGGTCAGATCTGTGGAAAGGTGACCCTGCTCACAGTAAAAATGCATGTTCAAGGTAATAAAACCTGTAATTGGATAAATGCAAGACTTACAAATTTAATGCCATTCTGTACCCCTACCACACCAGAAAAGTTACATAGTATACCTTTAAAGAGAAAAGGTGGCAATGACAATTTATAGCTTTGGTTTAAATTAAATAAATAATTACAAAAAAGTGGGCTGAGCAAACAGTCATGAGAGGTTACCCATAATATAACATAACGGCCACATATAATGTTCTCCTTTATTCTATTCAATTCTATTTCAAAGAAGTATATTGATTTGATTTGCTAGTTACAAATGAAGTGACTACGTGTGTGGGGTAAAACAAGACGATTACTAAAAAAAAAACTCATGGTATTGAATAGTAAATCAAACTTATATAAATCATTCAGGAACAACGCAGAAGCTGTAAATGATGCTTCTGAGACTCATATTTCTGGAGGAACATAAAGTTATTCATTCAGCCATTTGGGGTTTTGACACCTTTAATTCCCAGAAAACCACAGTGCCTACCAGTGGGAATATGTAGCCAGTGTAAATTTGGCTGCCCTCGCATTGCCTCCACTAAGGTCACCAACATGTCAACGAAATGAGAAGGTATAAAATAGTCACTTTATAGCTATCACAATTGTTATACATTAGAGTTATGTGCATTATATTAGCACTAATGAAGGGCGTAAATTCTTGGTTTACAACTGGACCTTTACAGGGGGTTGTAAAACACACTCTTTCTGCGTTAGCCATGTTTATCACCGCAGTTCTTAAGTTCATACTGGGCACACACGGTTTGTATTAGTCAGGGCCCTGGTCCTCTGAGGGGCCCCTGTCTGCAGTAATGGACCCGAGTGCTGGGACATCCCATCCGTCGGTCATGGATGACATTTAACAGACAAGCTCCAACTTCCTGTGATCAAAACAGCAGTGACCACAAAGGTAATACGTGCACTCACAAATCACTCATCCTCCGTCTGACTTCAAGGGATATGCCTGTCTTCAAACATAAGGCCTTGGTTACTATTCTGATAGAATTTAAAGTGAATTATACAGGTTTTTTGGGTAACTGTGACTACAGGAGTATACAGTATTGCCCTGGCACTGATATATCAAGTGTGTCTTACAAAAAGGCCATGCAAACTTCATATGTCATTTAACTTCCTGTATGCTTGTCCATGCAAACTGCTTTAATAAGTGCTATCTTATCTTTAATAAGTGTTCCTTTAAGGGTTCAGTGTCTCCATCAACTTAAAGCATCCACTGTAGACTAATTCATCAGCTAGATACTCCCGATAAAGACTTACCTGGGGACAAACTAGTTTACAAAACTGCTATTGCTGTCTAAAATTTCCCTTCTTATTTTGAAATTAAATCTTGTACTGAATCCTGAAAACCAACACAATTACAAAACTATGAGTGGTACTGTTGCATGAATAGGAGTGAAAATGACTGGCAAATCAAGCAAATAGGCAGGTGTGATTATGTCATCATTTACACAAAAATGTCCCTGCTACATTTGATGTTCATTCACACTGAGTAAAAGGCAGAAAGGATTTAAATATTGCATGGGGGCATTCTGCATATACCTCATGTACTTGTGCCTTATCTCTCCACATTCAGCACTGTTAATATGATGATGAACAATATTTCATGAAGGACACCTGAATGTGTCTATCCCAGAGCTGGTGGCGGTGTGGCCCTGGTGTCTCCCTCTCTCCTTTGTACCTCTCTTTTCTCTTTTCTTTTCTCTGAGCCGGTAAGGGGGCAGGTGAGAGAAGGACCCACTATAATCACTGCTGCAGCACACTCCTCTGTACAACCCCCCCAAAACATTTTCATATCAGCAATCAAGCAATATTTCAACATGCTAATCCATCAAAGCGAGCGGGTGCTAATCTGCGCGCCCCGTACGCTGCTCCTCTGTGCAGGTAATGCCCCGCTCCCTGGCAGACAGTTGTCCCACAATGTGCCACACAAAGGCCTGCCCTGTCAGCACTGATTGATCAGAGGGCGAATGTAAAAGGAGGAAAGAGGCATGCCCTATCAATGATGCCTTACATCTGCACCTGAAAAGATCCTTGGTCTCCCTCCACAACACAGCAGATAATGAGAACTGGGCTGTTAACAGTTCCAGCCGCTCTGCTTTTTGTCATGTGTATATAGGCCAAGCGCTTACCTTTTACACAGAGAACAGACACAGGCCTTGGGAAAGAAGATTATCATAATGTCGACAAATGCTGACAGGGCTGAATTTCACTGACTCCATTTCAGATTAGTGTGGCTTCTTTAAAAGAGTGGCATTGGCAGAACAATGTGATTGCATGTTTGATTTTAATTTTCTGACAATCTCTCACAGCAGGCAGGGATGTGTTTTTTCTGTTGACTGCAATGTTGAGATTGAGCAGGCTAAGTGTGCTGTAAAGGATGTGAGAGTGTGCTGCCTCTCTGAGCTTTAGAGATCCTTCATGGGGAGAGTGAGAGATAAAATGCGGAGGGCTCATTAGTAGCACATTTATCATCTCCTGTTTGTGATTTAAAAGAATGACTGGGTCAAATCACTTTAAATACCTCGGGGGAAATCAACATTTGTCATTGCAACGCAAACTGGCTTCTCCCCTCTCTCATGGCATTAATTTATTCTTGTAAAGCAGCCCCGCTCACAGCCGCACTGATTTTAATTTCATCCTTGCAAAAACCTTGGCTAACTGTCTATCTCAATTCGTTGCTTTAGCACACAATTGTCCTTTTCAATTCAGTGAAGTAATACTCACCATCAGCAAGGCCAAGCCCTCTCCACCCTCAGCAGGTGATGCAAATGGTCTTTAGTAGAACACTAAAGCGAGGGAGACACCGCAAATAATTCCTCTGATGTGTACAATTAAAAACAAAAGCCACCAGTGCAGAACAGGGAGAATGTACAAGCTCGGAACAAGGAAAGACTATGTTTTATAAATGTGCTATGAAAGTGTATCTTGGCAAGGTCACTGAAGTCAAGATATGTGTTGAAAAATGAATATCCCTCTCAACGCGCCGGCTAACACTGCTGCAAGAGGGCCCCCTGGACTCCGATCCGACCAAATATTTATGTGTGCACAATGGCTGACCCTACACGTACAATGCCAAATACTGGACAGTTTATTTTTCAGGTTAGTAATAGACAAAGATTACATTTTGAAATATTGAGATCAGAAATGTTTGACACATGCCTCTTCCACTCTCAGCCCAATGGAGCCCACCTCCCAGTTTTCGAACACTATTTCCCATTCACTTTTCTCATAGACTTTGAGAAAAAAATAAAATAAAATAAGTATGAAAGCTAACTAACAACCAGAAGACCTATTTTATTTAAAATCTGTTTATAAACCGCTAAACATTTAAACATTTCACAGAATCTTGTGTTTTAAACTTTCTTTTTGGAGTTAAGGCAACCACGTTATGGATATTAGTTACCTCATATATATTAACCCTCTGCAATGTCTTTGAACTATTAATATTTAAATTTTTCTAAATGTCTATGGGGAAAAAATGAAGGAAAAATTTACTTCTGGAGAGAGCGATCACTGTTGAGCTCCATAAAGATTTATGAACACTATAATTGCAAAATAATATTTATTTACTATGCTTTGCAGCTTGAACACTGAATTATTTTGAAAGAGACAGGATTTTATAGAAAACCTTACTCCTTAGAAGAGAGGCATTGTGGCTTCACCAAAATATTTTAGTGTTTTCCCCCATAAGCCAGCACAGACATACCAGTCTGCACTATGTAAATAGGGCTTCAATAATGAATGCATTTCCTGGCTTTTATTTGTTTTTAACCCTCACAGTCACACACGCTCACACTGGCACCGCACAAGACACAAATTAGACAGTGTTTTAAAGGAAATATTCAAAGCGCAGCCTGCCACTGGAATATCAGTTATTATTTTTGATGTTGCAATTTCTGACACTTTGATGCAATCAGTGAGTAGCCTCGCCATTCAGCCGTCTCCAGGGAGGAAGCTGTCAGGAGTGCGAAACTGGTGGGTAGATAATTATGGGAGATCAAACCTCACTAGTTAGTAGGCAAGAATGGGAGGCAAATGCCAAAAACCAGCCAATGTTTCGCAAACGCTTGTTCAAGGATATCCTAATTGCTATAAGTGGTTCCTTCAGGACTGGCACTTCAAACACAGCTTTTTGCATGATGTCATCTCCCTGACTCCCCTTTGCTCTCACAATAGGCGAATTATGGCTAAGAGCACTGTATATACGCCATGGTACAGTGTCCTTTTAGCATACAACCACAGATAGGCATTCTATCAAGACAGACCACTATTTCTTTTCATGTACCGGTGAGCTTCTTGTTTTGACAATCGCTGACATAATTAATCACGCTTGCTGGTTTATTTATATGCACAGCACAACAAGTATTACCATTCTGATTGTACTTATTAAGGCTGCCGGATCTCAAATGCAATCCTTTTTGACGTCCAGCTATGTGCTCAATAATTTGAAGTGAGAACACAAAGCTATGTGTCAGTACTGCTTCCAGCATACTTCTGCCGTACCCTCCTTACCTTTGCAGTTCAAAGGAAAGGAGAGGGGAAGGTGAGCACAATTAGTAGAATTCAGTCAGAACAAATTGTCCAACAGCAATGTACAGCACAGCCCTATCACAGTCTATCTGGAATTACATGGATGACCTGCTTATGCTGTTCCAACACACATACAATCTATAGTGTTCTCTTCTATGTACCAGGATGACCAGTTTCTTGTTTATGAGAGAAAGCACCTGAATTTAAAATATTCTGTCGACTCTGCTTACATCAAAGAAAAAACAACTTGGAGCAATCAAAAAGATGGATTTCATATTTCACAAACAATTCATGATCTGACAAAGGATTGTAGTAAACCTACTGAGTCCCTGTCTCTCCTTCACTGGTTCTTTCTTCTCACTTGTGAATGTAAATCTTGGGGGTCATTGACCATCTCATTAAATTCAGCCCCAAAGAAAGCGATCCTTTTTCATGCAGCTCAGGAATGCAGACATAGAACGCCCCCAACTCTCTGGGTGAACACAAACACACCAGCACTATCAAACATAGCAAATCACAGCCTCAAACTCACAATAAAAGCTACAATATAATTCTGTTCTGTGCTATGTGGAAACAAGGAGGTCGCTCTCTGCACCAAAGCCTTAGAAAATCATACTAACAGGTGAGCTTAAAGCTTATAGCCTTTTTTACTGTTAGGATGTTTGTAATATTAATACATTGATACTTGCTAGTCCCATTGATATTCATTAACAACATTTACTCAAAGTCAGACAGAAAATAAAAATTAGGAAAGCAAACAGTTAACTCAGATGTGACCATAATTACACAATCAGCTGGGACACAAAGAATGGCATGCAAGCGCACTGATCTACCAAGTGTTTTGCCTGGTCTAATTGTGTCTCTAATTGGTGTTGCTAAGGGGTCCTTTCTTCATTTTTGTGGAGAGGGGACCATAGACACACACACACACACACACACACACAGGCAAATTATCCTGACAGACACAAGTGGAGAGGCACAGAGACCAGAAAAGAAAAGTGCAGAGAGGAGGAAGAGATCATTTTCATCATGTGTTTTATTGGCTGCTGGGAAAGACATGTTTAGAGAGGGGAGTTTCAGGTGGCTAAACACCCAAATTGCTCCCCTCCCAGAGGCCCCTGGCCTTCTCTGTCAGCCCCTCTCCACTGTTTGGGATGAGGTCATGCTGTACTCATCCAGCCGCTGCTGAGAGCCTGCATTCTCCACTCTGCAGCTCAGTGCTTTATCCGGGAGGCTAGCCTTTGATGTACTCATAACATGAAGGATGCAGGGCTATCAGCTCGCTGTCAGCTCCCTAACTACTCTGCATTGCTCCCAGGAGCGGCACAGTGGGCCCAGCCAGCTCGGCCATCCGGCGGCCAGCAGCCCCACTGTTGATGGACCTGATTAATTCCCTGGGACGCTGGTTTGTCTCCCTGCAGTTCAGTCAATGACTTCATTCAGCAGGGTGAGGTCACTAGAGGCCTGGTAATAAAGGGGGAAGACTTCACAGTAAAGACAGCATGCCTGTGTGCAGCGCTCCAAAAGGCCCTTCAAGAAAGGAGAGGGTAAGAAGTAGGAAAACATCCAAGTGTCTTTGGCTCCTTGAGCAGCACAGAGCTGAATGCATTTTCTTTGGCTCTTGGCTTCTTTTCCTTTCTCCCATTGTGGGTGAAATAATAATTGGCAGACCAATAAATTATTACAACACTCAGTAGCTACAGCAGGAACTATGTCCTGTATTGGTGGCATTGCGATCAAATGTGACTTTCCTCTTAAAGAACAGCGTTTCCAATAAGTAATTGGATTTCTTAAATAAAAAAAACATGGCTGTTTCATTTTCCTTTCATATCTAACCAGCCTCTCTTCTCTGTGAAAACTTTTTATGGAGAATAATGTGTCAGTATGATGAATGAGCACTCCATAAAACCAGTGCTTGTGACAGAAGTTGTCCTCCCCACTCCTTGACTCATAACTGATGTAGCAGAGGGCTTTGGAGAAGTAGTCTCATATAACAATGCTTATTATGAGGCAAAGGCCCTTAAACAAGTCAAATAAAATTGATGTCACTTACTTTCTGAAAGTCGGTAGTAATCTTGTGGAGTCTGCCTGCTACAAACAGCATGAGAAAAGCACACGGGTTACGAGTGTCAGTAACTCACTTTCTCACTTATGGGATTGTAAAAAGTGACAATTTCTTGAAATGTGCCATAAATTTGCAGAATTGCTCTCACTAGCCACCCTGGATAACGATGCTTCTAGTCAAGTCTAGTTACTTGATATGAAGTGGGGTTGGAAACATTTAATGCCCTGGTGGTGGTATATGGGACATCGGAGGGTCTTTATGGAAAGCAAGTGAAAGAAGACAAATAGGTGGTGGTCTGGGCCTGTGTGTCCATGTGTCATTGGTGAGGTGAGGGGGGTGAGGAGGGTGAGCAGAAATGATAGTGGGGTGGTGATGCACGACGATGTGAGCTCATAAAGCAGGCCATCAGCTGACCTCTGTGGCACAGGGGGACAACCAGGGCTTTTACGATCATCTCTAGATTTAACAGCCAATAATGACCACAATAACTACTGAAACCTTTACACACCTACATCCATGCAAGGTATAGGGACAGCACACACAGGCTAAAATAGGGTAGAGAAGTGATACAAATGTATGCACTCAGAGGTATGACAGGAGAAATTCTTCAGCATGAAGTTAAAATGCTTTTGAGGTTGCTTTTTTTTGTGTAACCGGGTATGGTGTCCAGTGCCGGAAGTTCGTATGTGTCAGTGAATGCAGATCCAGCTCCGCTACAAACTCTGAAAAGATGTACACGCCAGCACGTTAATCAGTTCCGGGGGCCGTGTTGGCTAACGGTGATGCAGCGCAAGTAAGTAGGTTTTTAGTTTTATGATTATTGTCTTATCTTGTGAAAATAACGATTGATCATAATGTTTGGGCGCCACATGTCTGGTTGAATACTAAGGTAAATTTCTTTGCTAATATTGTTGTTGTGATAGCGTAGCATGGATTCAACTGACCCGTGTTCTGTCTGCTACAGTAGAAGGCCACTGCTGTGTGAGTTTGCTCTCATTTCTCCTTGTTGTAGCTTTTAATTGTTGTTGTAGGAGTTGTTGCTTATTAATAACTTGGTCAGGGATTATTCATGCAATAGAGGGCTAGTGCAGTGTGGGGTAGTCTGCTTCAGGGTTGATAAAAGAATCCTAGAACTTTACACCTCGACTCACTTTAATCCAGTTACACTTAAGCACTTTATACATTAAAGACCAACTGTATTTTAAATTTGTATTTTGCAGAGCACTAGCACTTTGGGTCACTGGAAATATAGAATTTACCTTGTTATTTTTGTCTGATAGCATTTATTTTTCATTTTACTAATTTTGGTTTTATATATTTCAGTACGAAATTGTGTTGTGAGATTTTTCTATTTTTGTGTGTCAAGCCTTAAAATCCAGATAACATAAACAATTATTGATGAAACATGATTGTCTGAATAAATAAAACTGTCACTACTTTACCTTCGTCCTTCTTTTTGCAAGACTTGTCTGTCTTATTTATGTTAGGGGGACCTTAGCCTCTCCCTAGTTACATCTGTATCTGTACATGCGAAAGGCATAAAAAATGCCCAGATGCTTGATTAAAGCCATGGCAAAGCAGTAGAGGGTGTTTCATGTTTTTTGCACAATAATCTTATAAGAAAATAGGTTTTCTCAAAGCAACAACTTACTTTGCATGGTAAGGACTTTTGGCACAAAACAAGAAGGTCTCAGGTTCGATTCCTAAGCAAAGTGCCGCCTTCTGTGTGGAGTTTGCATGTTCTCTGGGTTTCCTTCAGGTAATCCATCGAGCTAAAACATATACAATAAGTTACCCTTCAGTTAGGCACTCCTGAGATCTGAGATGTGTCCCTGGGCACTGCCTGCACTGGGGTCAGCTAGGTCCTGACAGGTTACACAGAGAGACTCCCTGTGGGGACAATAAAGTCTACAAATACAGTATTCAATAGTAGTAAAGTACAAACATAATGTTTTATATTCTACTACACTCTATTAAAAAGAACAGTTTATAATTTTGATTTTAATTTACACTCTCAAACAGACTGCTCTCCCTATTATGACGTCAGGCCCAAGTTATAGCACACCAGCATCCTATGGACCAGGATCATAACACCAATTCATTAAGTCTTGGCAGCCAACTAATTCTGATTTCAATAAACTCTCTAACGCTAATACAGTGCCCATGAAAGGGGGTCCATTTCACAGGCTGGCACATGTTCAAGCAGCGTATGCCCACATAATCTCTTAAAAAGCATGATCCAAGTCCAAATGTAATTATGTAATAGCACAAACGCAATCAGAGTGCAGACACAGCAGCGCTCTGATATGTGTCATTCTGCCACTGCACACACTCTATAACCATTTGTTTATTACACTCAGCAGTCCCAACAGCCTTGGGGGTCGGGCTGTCCACTGCACAAACTGCAGTGACTGTGTCTGGCCTCCTTTATGCACATTCAGTATTTGTCTATATGGTAACGTGGTTGTAACAGATTATTCCCAGTTCTAATACAGTGCATCTTGTCCTGTTTGTTATTCAGATATTAAGATTAAGATAAAATTGCTCACCCTTTTTTTGTCAAGCAATGATTAAAAAAAAAAAAAAAAAAAAAAAATGCAATTTTAATTTCTAAACTGTACTTTTTCCCCAAAATTATGCATTTTTACACAGTACTAAAATTGTTTTCATTTAGTTGTTGTTGCAGTTTAACATAAAAATATTCTGCAATTAATAGGGATCACTATTTTGAATAGTATAACATTTAAAATTATTATGATTTCATATATATTTTTGCAAAAAATAAATAAAATGAATGTTTCAAACAGTTTACAGTAGTGCTGTTTTTACACTAAGTTTAAAGTTTTCATGGATTTACAACTGTCCAACTCCAAAGCTGCAGACGGTTTAGCAGTCCCAGGTTCAGATTGGGGGGCTAAGGGGCTTGTGGGTTATTCATGCTTCTTTGAGCTGCACACTTTCTCTGGCACCACACGCGGTCACAAAGCGCCGAGCTGAGGAGGCTGATCTCTGTGGGAGACCGATAAAATGTACCCAGGGAACAATGTGGAAGATGATACTGTCCCTAAACATAATTATGTATATGTATATGAACATAAAACAGAACAAGCCCATGGTGAAGACTATATCAAGATGCCAGGTCACCTTTTTCCCTGTAACTATATCAATAAATCTGGGGAGCAAATGCATATCTTAAGAACCTTACTGGCAACTTTTACTGAGCTCGGCTTGCACTTGGCACACATGATAACATTCCCCTCATACAATGGTCTAATCTTCATGGCACAGGTAGCACAGGATTGTCTTGGATGTGCACTCTGCCGTCGCCTGGGTTTGTCTCTGAATTAGAGCTCCTGGCATTCCTTTGTGCTTTTTAACCAATGAATTAAAGCGGATTGCAACAGGGGAATACTTATCGGGGGAAAAATTACCCTCTTTTTACTTGGAGATAAACAAATCAGTCTAAATAAGTTCAGAAGAGTTCCAGAAACTTGTTTTTTGTAATCAGAGGAAGCAGCTTTAGATAACATCACCTGATTCAGACATTTTTGTTAACAAAGAAAGTGGAAGAGTGAACCTTAAGCTATATAGGACAAGCAGCTTTCTGCACAGCTGCCAATGCGCCGCGAGATAGTTTACTTTGCAAATTTTGTTCTTATAGGCACTAATCAGATTCTGTGTTGGGAGCAAATAAGTGAACTTGTATTGTGTGTAGATTATATATTCAGGTCACTTCTCGCATCAAATCTTTTAATTTTTTCATCCATGCAGATGTTTGTTTTCAGAAAACTTTCAGAAGTGCATCCCCGATGAACACTGAAAGCATTCCTAAGTAGCTAAGTTGTTCTCATACAAAACACCTCTGAGCGTCTATAAGATAATACATGTGGATTGAAAAGCAATCTGCCTCTCACTTCTGCTGCAGATAAGTACAACCATTGACAAGACCTGGCTTCCTCCTCTTATCTCTGCACTCAATACCACAAACATGTGCACAAATAAGTCTTTCAAGATTGTGATGTAAGAAAAAAATCCTATTAATCACAACAAGAAAACAGGCGACTATTCACGCTCCACAATAGCACTGTAAAAGTTTCCTACACAGACATTTTTAAATATATATTTTTTGCTCAAATCTTTATACTTGTACCTTAGTACCTTACACCTTATAGTCATTTTTTGCCACTTTAATAATTTAGATTTTTTATTACCATTTTAATTTTGCTCTATGTTATTAAAGTGTAATGTGTGTGCTACTTGTCCAAGTAATAATGAATATAATTAAGTCACTAAGTAATTTTTTAAATGTATTCAAATTAATCTATACTTTAATATTAATTTAAAAGGAGACAAACATTCTACACAAAAACGGATAATCTATGCAAAAAGCTCTAAGCCGTTTACTGTTCTTGATGAATTTAGTGACATGGCCCCTCCCCCTTTTCCACTACTAAAATATTTAATTTTGGTGAGTAGATCCCCAGGACATAGTAGAAAACCATCAGGGCCATGTTTGAGTTTAATTACTGATTACTGATTTAAACCTCAATTCAACCCTGCGGCCCCGTCTATGTCTCAATATACAGGAGAGAGGCAGGAGAAAAAGAACAGAAGATTTTTTTTTTTTTTTTTTCAGGATGAATTCAGAAAAATATAATAAAAAAAAATAAAAAATATTATAAAAGGTTAGACAAAAATGCACTTCATAGTGTAATTTACAGGATTTCAGAAAGTCATTTTCTTGCCGGCTCACACTGCCTCCAGTCCACAGCACGGCGCTCTCTTCTCTGTCAGCACAGATTAAGTCCGTCCCTCATTTGGCACCTACCATCTGTTCTCTCCTCCATACTTTTCACTCTAATAAATGTGTGTGTGTGTGTGTGTGTGTTGTGGCTGACTCCGGGTCTCATACAGTCTTTCCATCACTGCAGCGCCTTAATTTACATTCCCTGTGGCCATGTTTAAAGAATCTCTCACCTGGGAGAATATATTTTCCCTGCCTCTCCGTTGGTAGGTTTACCTTGATTCCGATGGGTTTGAAAAGTTGCAGCTCTTCACCGAGGGAAACATTTTCACCTAATGAAAGCCAAGATCAATAGGAGCGCTCTCTACTTTCATATATAGTGTATGTACACAAGGGAAATAAAGCATTATTTTTCATCCTCAAATGTATAATAGATATCATTCTTTATTTAATACTAAGTTCAATTTAGTCTGTGCCACAAAGTAGAAATATTTCCTCTGATGATGTCCCTATATTACATAGATAAAGAACAAGATAAAGTGAAAATGCCAGGTAGGACGGATTGGTAAAATTAAACTATACACACCTGAGAATGACAATCCAGCACATTAAATTCACATTTACAATACTGTTAATCTCACAATTAAGAAACTTATAGACATTAGCATAATAATCTGCTCGTCCCTGCATATTTGACATTTTCAAATCAAGTTTTATAAGAATGCAAAAGGGCACAGCCCAGATAAGTGTAAAAGGTAAAAGCAGTGCAGGTACAGAGCTTATCGTGAGGCAAGAAGACCTTTCTTATGTAATCTGTGATTTCATTCAGCCTCTGTATCAGATGATTGTCTAGGAGAAGAAAAAGCCATTTTGAGGAGAAGAGAGCGCGTGAAAAGGATCGTCTCTCTGCAGCTCACCCTTCCATGTCGAACCAGCCGCATGGCACTGAAGGTCAGCAGAATTATTGGAGGCGGGCTAGATGTGGCGCACAAGACAATGATACAGCCTTAACCCTCATTTAGAGGTGCCATTTCCCCACCTGACCCCCCTGCTAAAGTGTTATTTTTCCCTGTTATGAAATGTGATAGCTCTCTGGTGAAACAGGAGTCTCCAGTTAGGGAGGTAATGTGCTGGTGTGCGCGACAGCGGTCCAGGGCTCTAAATAGGCTGGGCTGGTTCAGGCCGTACTGCTCAGCCCCACGCAGACAGTTCAATCAAGGTAAAACAACGCTCATTTAAGCGCTTGGCTAACACAGCCCCCGACACCCACTGCACACTGGAGCCACAAGATTGCACACTTAGAGGAGATGATGATCATGTCTGTGTGAATTTCACCCAAACATGTCATTTTCAAATAGGGCTCTCCACAGGACTGTGTTAGGAGTAATGCACTGTTGTTGTGAGTTCCTGCCCCTCTCACAGACCACATGATTAAGGGGGAAATAATAATGTGCTGTAGGAGAATATTGTTTATCATGAGACAAAAATCATTAAAAACATATAGAACTGAGTAGTCATTAACAGCTACACTTCTGGTCCCATAAGCATGGCTAAGCCCTGGTAATTATATAGTGAACTATAACACGTGGATCAATGTTAATAGGTGAGGTGCACAGATTCATAAATGACTAATGCTTCATTAATTTCACATTAAAGTATCATGCAAAATGGTGTGAGGGGAGCTCTGAATAATTTAATTTCTGTGGAAATCTTATATGTAAATCAAAGTGCAAGAAGATTACAGCTTTTAATTGTTTCTCGGAGCCTTTCATTTGAGCCTCCTCATCACACGCTGGTTTGTTATTGTTATATTCTCCATATTAATGATGAATCATGTTAATAGAACTGCATGTACAGATGTGGTCTAACGTAGGTGAGGTGTTGAGCTTTTTCCTCAGCAGCTCCATCTAGGGGAGCGGAGAGAATGAAACATTTTAATCCAACATTATTTCTATTTAAACCTAAAAACACAGCCTATTTATTGTAAAATATTATATACTATTGTCATTATGAAAGTACTTATACATACCATTACTACCTGCAGTAAAGGAAACCTCCAACAACAAAGATGCCAGTATCACTAGTGCACAGGGTAATTATCAGAGGTGACACTTAAACTCCTCTGTGAGTCCTACTTATTAGATGTGATTATGTAGCATGCCGCAGATTAGCTTTATTTCAGCTCTCAACCTGCTGTTGTGTTATTTTGACAGAAAATGTAATTTGATAATGTAACTTCTGCACTTCCAGGGCGAAGTCCCATTGTGACGGGTGGGCTGATCAAACTAGGAGCCTGACAAGCTCAGCAGTTGCACAAAAGCACAAAGACTAGCCAAAAGTGTATAGTTTCTTGTCACAGTAGCAGCATATAGTCAAATCAAAACATTTAACTATCAAAGTGAAAACATTATGTGCCTAATAATTAACAGACTATAATAATAATTAATAAAAAAAAAAAAAAAAAAAAGAGGTGAACTTTGAGCTTTGAGCAATGTATCTTCACACAGACACACACATAGCCTCACACTTATCTGTCCATTTCCCTTATCCAGCTGAATATGATGACTGGCTCTGGAGTGACCTCCAGGCAGAGGACAGAGGGGGCTCCCTCCACTCTCCCTCCTCTGTCTCCCAAACACATGAATGAAAGACTTGACCTTGCTGAGGTCCTATGAGGAAAATATGCTACATGGAGTCAGACCAGAAAGACCCAGGTAGGTGAATACAACTAAATGTTCAGTGAAATAGTGGAATACGTGTTTTGATTCTGAAAAGAAAAAGGCATAGACCTCTTCTGCATCAGTATTGGGTGTCTCTGTGCTGGACACTTATCAAACAAGGATCTCATGGAGCAAAAGCAAAGGCCAAACAGGAGCCAGGTACCTTATGGTGCTATTGGCATGTTCTAGGCAAAAACAAAAACACCCAGAGACACTTCTCCGGAGTACGTATGCCAACAACTGGGAATATGTTAATGGTTTTCAGGAAGCAAATAAACTTTAAGGGTTTCTTACCAACGTGCCATCTTATGGATGGGATTTAAAATTCATTATCTGTGCAGTTATCCAAATCTGTTCAGACAGACACACACAGAGTCTGGAGAAGACACAAATGAGCAAACTCACCAGTTTTTGAACGCTACAGCGGGTATGTGTGTGAGCTCTCCAAACAAAAGCTGGCATCTCCCATGGCCTGCACAAATGTTTGTCTAATGTAAACTGCCATATAGGAGCATCTAATTAGGAGGGTGTCAACTGCATGTGGCTGAGAAATCTCAGCCAACTGTCAGCTATTCAGATTGCTCCCAATCAGTGCAGACTAAAGCAAGAAAGAGAAAAAGGCAGGAAAAGATCCAGCATCAGGGAATGGAGGTCCTGAGCGGGGGGGGCAATTAACAGCTACGCTATACCCAGGGACTGTTGTCATGGAGGCCGGCCTCACTTGTGTCTCTTCCCCAGCCCTTTTGTCAGACTCCTGTGGCACCTGTAATTATGGCTCCAAGGCAACAGCCGTATATGTAACCAGTAAAATGGACAGTTTGGAAAGGACAGTTTTGCTGCTCTGTAAAAGGCAAAATCCCTGTCAGAGAGAATGATCACATAATCATATTAACTTGGATGCTAAAATAACATGACAGATGATAACCACAACTGAAAATGATTATGAGTTCTGATCATTCTTAGAACTGCTTTTGGTTATGACATCATGACCACCTCACAAGTAGCACCCCACGTGAAGAAATCATTTGAAAACTTTGGAATGAACAAAAAGGCATTTTTATAAGATAAACTATGCATCACTTGCCAAGGTGTTTGAAGCTTCTTCTTTGCCGTTGATGATTAGTGGGTAAAAGATGTGAAGGAATGCAGTGTTTTTTCTACCTAAAGCTATGATTTGCTTTGCATAAACAACAACAACAATAGCAGGCAGGTTCTTCAGTAGAAGCCACACAATAAGCTCAAGGGTTCCTCATAACATCTCATTATAGTTAATGAGCGCTGTGTGTTTACAATATGTAGCTCTATAGAGCTAGCAGTGTTTACCCATCCCCTCCTCTCAATGGAGATCACTCAGCACACCCCAAAACAAAGGAGGATTTGTTTAGCCATGGGCTGTGTTCTTCCCCTCTGGATCATAGGGCTCAGTCTAGCAGGCACAGGCTGTTAGCACTATCTCCCAAACCCATCACCACAATGGAGCCCCAAATTCACCACCATGCTTAACACAGCACATAATTAACTTAGATTAAACACCAAAGACAATATGCTTTCAAACTACTGCTTGCATGCATATTGTACTTGTACTAAAACACCTATGATAAACCTTCCATAAAGACTAAAGTGATGTAACCTTGTTAATGGAAAACTATCCAAGACACACTTAATATCTGATCTTATAAACTGCCTGTTTAAAGGTGACAGAGATATTCTGGCTGGCTCTTAAAGTTTGTAAATGAATGAAAACATGGAAAAGAATAATCAGTTTGGTGACTGTGGAGTAGATCCAGGAGGTTTAAGCATGGCCACACGTCTCTTCATCAAGCCGAGCCTGAGAGAGCCCTATATTGACTGTGTGTTAATCTGTGATTAACATCTGCCTGTGATCTTGTGGAAGTGTGGCACCTCTCCACTCTGTGCGCATTAGGCATGAAATATCCAGGCATGTAATAACAATTTATTTACAAAGAGCCCACTGGGCACAATGCACAGTGCTACTGCCAAACCCAGCCTATAACCATCCACTAGAATACTTCAGAATTACCATGAGAATCCAACTGGGAAAAGAGAACAGCTTTAGTCACACAGGGTTTTCATAAACTGAGAGATGAAGAATGCCTGTATGGAAATTATAATCCTACAGCCATCAGTATGGGCAAAAACCTCCAGCAAGTTTGGAAAGAAGAGGGATAAGACAGAGGCATGGCCGGACCCAAAGGTCAATCCACTGAAACCACTACAAGTGCCTGATTTGTCTTTTCCCACTAGGTGTTCACCACAGCAAAGCAGCCAAAGAACACACTGATCAACTCACTGTGGTCAGTTCTAAAAGGCTGATGCTTATATAGCTTGTAATTTATTAAAAATGTTTTGTATGTATACATTAAAATATATATTTAAATCTAAAACTACTAGGAAATTGGATCAAAATTCAAACAGTGTGCTGCTTTCTACTGATATAGTACAAAAGTGTTTGATAATAAGATTTATAGCTGTTCTTCAAGTATTCAAGTGACAAACCTACGAAGGTACTGCATCATGTCCCCCCTTTAGAGACACACTCATGATGAATATATGCAAATGTCCATTTTCAAAAGCACAGACACCAGTCCCTCACATCCACTTTACACAAAATGAAACCCTCTCTGCATCACTTTCAATAAGAGCCACTCCTTTCAAACTCCTTTGGTGTCCTATAAAATTACCATATGAGAGACTATTTACCACTCAACAAAATTTCTATGTGTTTTTGCAGGAGTTCAGTCCATTCCTGTGATGGAACAAAATGAAAAGGCTGCCTTACTTGTTGCATGCAATTAAGCCTTGGCGAAAAGACAGTCGGGGCAGTTTAACATTTCATAGGGCAGTAATTATTCTTTAACAGTTAGAAAGTGCTGTCCCCTAGGAGCCAATTACTTGAAAAGCGCTCATCACACACAAGATATATACAAACAAATCCTTCAAGCACAAAGTAAATGTTTAAACATTAAAAGGGACGAGCAGAGGAACCCATACCAATCACTTTTGCTGGAGCTAATTACTAATAAGAGCTGCAGCCCCGTGATGTTAGATAATTGTGACACTTCTGTGCACCTCAAATGCAGCCAGCCCTCAGCCGCCTGCTGTACAGTGGCTCTTGTGATCACTGAGATACAAACTAAACTGCACAGGTCAAACGGACTCATAGTATATGTGTTCTTTAGAGATCCTTTCTCTATTGTGTATATAGTCTACATATTTAACCCATTAACAAGTAACGGCAAGTAATTCAAAGTGCTTGTAGTAACAATAACAAGTAACAATAGTGGAATGATCTAGTTTTTGCTTTCTTTCTGGGCCCCTGATGCAGTGCATTGCCTGTAGCTTTTTTATCCAAGCTTTGGACTGGCACAAGACTTCCGTAGGTCAAAATCAACTCAATGAAGGTTGAAGGTTGTACACATTCTACACAAATTACCTATAGTGTAAAACCACCAAGTAGAGATAGACTGATGATCGAAAAACAAAAATAATCTTGGTTACATATGCAAAAAGCTGCAAAAAGAGCAGATTCTTTTTTTAAGTTAAGTCTGCACTTTGGTAAGTAATTTTACAGTAATTTCACATTTCTCTGATAATTAAGCCTCAACTATTACATACTGTCATACAAATTTTTGTTGATATTGTCCAGCATTGTGTTTCATATAAATCAAAGTGTTCAAATTAACCTGCTAACAGAGGTACAAACTCCAGTATTTCAATTTGTACTTCAAAGCATTGTAGACCAAGCTATTGACTAAAATGTAACCTACTTAAATAAAATTAACCTATTATAAAACAATTCAAGAAGCCCACACACATTTGAGTGAATTACACCAGTTATTTCAGCGTAAAATAAAAACTTGAGAGTCAGAATAGGCTTAGATGGATAATTCTTCAGTTCACCAATCATATTAACCTCCACTTAGTCCTCTCTCCTCTCAGCCTGGCCTGTTGTTTGCTCATCTAATCAATCTCCTCCAGCCCTGTTCTTTAATGTCTTACCACGTTGTCTCTAAATATCAGCTAATGCCTGGGAAACATCAGGGCCCCAATGATAGCACTGTAAATGTAATTTATTTCTCACTCATGCAAGCACTTGAGCTAAATGATTATGGCTAGTGAGGAGCGGCACACTATATAAGATAAATATTGATTGACTGGAGGGGTTTGTTAGCCATAGTGAAATATACGGGCGGTGCAAGGAGATGTCTATAAAGATGAGGGAGAAGGAGGTGGGGGGATTTGATTGGTGCCAAGAAGTATTGTTCCAAATGCAGAATGGGCTAGCTCAGTCTGGCACTGCTATAAATGATGATTTTATATCTCTGAAGTGTCTCGTGTTTACAATAAAAAGCACAATAAAAGGCATATTTCAAAGTATCAATTGCCTCTATTTACTGTTTAAGTGTTTGATGTAAAGAAAAGATATAAACATTAAAACTCTCAAAAGAAAAGTTTGAAATCCAAGTTTAGTTATGGGATTGATGTTAGAGCCCAAATGTATCACATCTATTTCAGATTTTTGTCCAATAGCAGAAAAATAATAATTAATTATTGTGTAGGGAAAAATAAAGTGTATTATTTATATTTACATACCTTTTTTTAAATCTTTGTAATTATGTTAGATACTGTTGGTTTTGCTTTTTAATAAGTTGAATTTTCATACACGCAGACTGAATAGGGGTCAGTGCAGTGTGGGTTCCTGTTCCTTGCTCACCATATGTGCCCTGCTGTATTCAGATATTACACAGGGAATAACCCTGAGTGTAAACAGGGCTCCTTGTTGATGTGTGAGACTGACTGCAAGAGAAACAAAGCTGTCTCAAATCCCGTTTGGGCTGAGAGGCGGCCCATATGGAAACTTACCAAATAGTGTTAATACTGCTAATAGGATGTTCCACTCTAAATAGAAGCTCATGTTAATACCCAGATTTTCATTCATGCTGGAAATTGTAGTTTTAAATTACAGTTTAATGCTTCAGATTTTTAATAAAAAAGCCCCTCAAAAAACCTTTACAGGAACACAAAAATTACCACAGCCTCTGAACTGAGCCTCAGTCTGCCATTGTCAGCCAATTACTATGCAATCTCTTTCTTATGACTGAATAGCTCACTGTTAGCAAATAATGAAAAGGCAATTATGGCAAAGCTGTGTTCATATTACCCTCTTCATTTTATGCAGGCTGTAATTATTGTCAATCCTAGAGGCTTACTCTACCATGTAAGAGGCAGCAGGGAAGAAAATGGAGTGGGCTGGTGCATGGCAAATTGGAAATGTCACAGCTACCTTTTTATCAGCACCACTAGACCTCTTTGTGCGCGTGTGAGTTCACGTATGTGCGCACCTATTTGGTCAGGGCAAGGTGCCATTAGTGCACACACACACAAGCTCGCCCACGTTTATTTGCACATTAGCACACACGTATTTACTCACATAATACCCAATCATAAATCCAGATGTGTGGGGGAAATTGCACAGGCGGTGAAGGCAAAATGGTGTGTGTTTTGCAGAATCGTCACCTCGAGCTGTTACCGTAGCTTAAATATAACGCTAGCGGAGAGAGAAATAAATAAATAAGCTGACAGATGAAGAGCGGCCCAGGCACACACACATATTCCTTTTGTTCTTCCCTTTTTTCCCTTGAAAACAATCATTCCCCAAAGACGCTGGGTTTTCTTTGGCTGCCAGTGTGTGTCTAACAGCAAAGTGGTGGATATATTCCTTTTGCCTTGGCCCTCATTAGCTGTCTCCATGCTGTTCAGTAATGGGGAGTGGCACATAAATGATTCTCTTTATAGGGTTTGATGTGGCACTGGCCCCGGTATGGACAGCAGCACCCCCTCCATCTCGTGTAGGCTGCACTGAGGAGAGAGGCAGGGCTACAGAGGAGGGCTGTGACATGCATGACAACAGTGTGTCAGTAGTGAATCTAAAGGCTGTCAATGACCCTTCAAAAACAAACAAAAAAAACACTGTGAGCCAATGTGGAAGGGGGCACGTGGTATGGTACAGACTCCCAGTGTCCAAATTTCTCAGTATTGTGCTGCTTTAAATCCATGTACTTCATAGCAATGTATTATCAGGGCTGTAGTCAAAGCAATCGAAAACAAAATATCATATGTTTTGAATTGTCAAAGGTCCTTCTAATAGCACCTATAGCTGGAAAAAAAAAAGTGACTAGCACCTATGAATTTGTCAGCTTAGACCAGTGGTTCCCAAAGTTAAATGATTTCCAGATATAATTGGCAAGTGATGGCATTGTAGAAACAGTTTCAAGAGTGGTCATCTGGACACTCCCATCCACTGCTGAAAACACCACTGAACCCCACCTGGACCAATGAGGGATTACACCGTCTGATTGACATTTTACACGGTTAACAGTATACTTCAGTAAAATTAAGCCCAATAACTCAATAAACTGATCAAAAATAATCACTATTAAACTTGATTTAATATGTTTTTCAGGATGAAATTCATATCAACATCTATTTCATTCCATAAGGGTCTCGAGTTGGTTGCATGGTTATTTTTGAGGTGCCAGTCTCAAAAGTATGTGTAACCCCTGAACACATTAAGCCATTATTTAAGTAACCATAAGTAAGAGAGATCATTATAAGTGTTAAGGGGTAATCAAGGACGCCACAAGAATACACGCATACTATCAGACAAATTGTAGTGTGAGATCTTTTGTCACTACTCTTGCATGGATCCCTGACAAATCAAAGTGAATAAACAATGTTATGATTCCACCCTGACAGGCCAGGAGCAGATCAACAAACACTATTCAGACAGCAAGACTTTTCAAGGTCACACTTTAAGCTTTTTACACTGCTCAAAATCCGACCTGACATCATATACCTGGCAAGCACCCCCATAATATATTTTTGGATGCTAGCTTCTCTCTCTCCCTCTTTTCCCCCTGTGCTGCTACGATTGTGTTAAAGATTATGTGATACACGATTCTTGAAAGTGTGCGTGAGGGAAAGAGCGCATTTCCTAAAGTGAGGCTTGGCACTACACAAGCTGTCTCGCCAACTCACTTCATACTGTCACATTCAAATTACTTTACCTCAACATATCAGCATTGTCTACGCGCGCTGACACAAAAGGCAGCCGGGTAAACATCACAACTGGATCATGGGAAGAGGAGCTGTCTTTTAACTTTCAAAACTCCTTAACTTCTCCAAGCACTCGCAGGCTTTGGTGCGGCGCTAGCTTACGAGGCCTGCTGCTCAGAAGAAGGTGGAAGTAAAAACACTGTAGTCATTACAGCTCACTCCATTGTCATTTTGGCAGGAGCTGTTATGTCTCGGCTTGACTCCTGACGTGGAACTGGGATCACTCATGTGCTATCTAGTGGCCCCCTGGCTGTTAGGAAGACGTACTACACACAAACAACCAGAAAGAGAATCCAATTTACTCCGCTGTATCGCCAGTCTCCATATTTGAGCGTGGGAGCAAAGTGTTTTGAAATGTGGCACCAAGAACTGTGATGGGACGTAATGATCCAGAAAATATTTTAGGAATATGTTTTAAAATGTGATGATATCATAAGCTCAGATGGAGGGCAGCGTCCTAAGTAACTTTATGGGAGTTACAAGGTTTTCAATAAATATTCAAACAGAAATTCCATAAAAATGTTAAAGAAATCCACACATTTCTTCCAGTTAACAACAATCACATGGTTCATTAAGGATGAGGAGACATTGAACTTTGTGCCAGTTTTTGTTACATGTAGATAAAAGTTGTAGGTAATTTTAGATTTAGTAACCAAGTGATCTGCATTTTGTCAGTTAAAAGGCAAACCGTAATAATCTGACTGCACTCCAGCTCAATTTTAATAGACTAGAATGGTGTGATGTCACGTGAATCTAAACTATTTGCCTAGATAGTCATGAGTATAGTTAACTTTTGAAATATTTGTGTTACTACTGCGCTATGGTAGTGAGAGATATAAGAGCCTTTTGAGCAAAGCAGTAGAAATCCATTAGCAGTAGTTTTAGTGGAAGCAGCAGTAGCATCACAAGTTTAAAGAAAGACTGAAAAACTGCTAAGAAGTTAAAGGTTTGTGGCTTTCTAATTATTCTTACTCAAGCATATTTTTCAGTTTGAAAGTAAATAATTACCTTTGTTGGGTATCTTTGGACTTGAGAAGACTCACTTGCATGATCATCAGTTCAGTCACAGAATAAGCAGTACTGGTCACTCCTCCTCTGTCACAGGCCCAGTGAGGAGAGCTGTGCAGAAAACACAGTGCCAGACAACAGGAACACAATCAAAAGTCCTCATCCACTGAGTTAAACTCGGCTTCTGTGGGTAGTCCAAATCTGTGGAGGCCTCTGTGAATGGTGCAAAATGGCCAATTATTCTAAATACAACGGCTTTAATTTCCTGCCTCTAAGGACAAAATAATAATAGTGTTAATAATAAAAAAGTAAACATGGTTTTGATTAAGGCTTAAGGAAGCGCTGGGGAAGAGCTCAACTATCAAAGCCATCCACACTTATTTTCTTTGATTAACTGCCAGGGCCTAGATACCCCCATGTGTTTAAGTCATTTGAGGCATTTGAAATGGAATTAAAATGCATCTCTTGGAGATATGAATGTTACCAGTAGCCTATGGCTACAGTAATCTCCTGTTAATTCTGACCTAATGAGTGCAGGCACATGAGGAGGGAAACATGGGTCAGGCTTATTTAAGTGGTATTAGTCCAGGCTACAGGAAAAATACATCTGATTTTCAAATGATAATTCAAGGATGGCATAAATTAATTGATATTTTGGATTTTATCATTTTGTTATTCTTTTAGTTTACTTTAGATTTGTTTGTTTTTACAGTTCCGCATGTCCTTCTCAGCAAACACATGACAATTTATGTTTTTTGTGTTTATTTTAAATATTTTTTATGGTTATAACTGGTAATTATCAGGGTGAACTCTGCTTAAGACCCAAAGCTACTGCCAGCGTACTCTCACCCTTTTCAAGTTATTATTTCCTATGCTACTGTATAAACCTAAACCTACCAGTTCCAAGTATTCTTTAATAAACTCCAAGAGCCCATAATAAGGCACTGTGGTCTGCCAGCGGGGATGCCAAGCTCATCCAAAGTTAACACAGCACTCAGCACCCAGGCCAGCAGGGCACTTCCTCCTCAGCGCTCTGATCTTTAATAGACACTAATCAGATGTGGGCCTGCAGAGAGCCATAGGGGGCAAAGGGGCACAGGGCTTGTGGTATAAGCCCTTTATTGTACTGATAAATGTGATGATCACTGTAATAATAAAAAATTCAAATACACTGTAAGGTATTAAAACATAAAAAATGACATATTATACAATTGTCAAATGTATTTCTCTTGTGTAATGTATAGTTCAACTTCATGTTTTACGAATTTTTAAAGTAGTGGAGAAAATATTGCCATATTTATATACGGCTTTATATCATGTACGCAGACAGTGGTTGTGAATTAAGTGCCTTGCCCAGGTCACAAAGACAGCTGTGGGAGCTGGACTTGCACTGCCAACTTGTGAGTCATTCGATCTGACCACTTTATCAAAGATGTTTATGTAGAGTGCAGGATTCAAACCACTGACCTTTGGATCAGAGGAAGAGCACTTTAACTGAGCAACTGTCATCTAATGATAAAGATATTGTCTTTGGCAATATATCAACATATCATTCAAGATGACATTGGAATCTGACTTTCCATGTTCTGTCAATATGTAGCAAATATAGTCCAATATATTGTTGTTGAGGGTTTAAGGCTCAGCCAGTAACACAAAAGTTAAAACTTATACGTGTTTACAGAACGATACCCAATTAGCATTATAGCTATGAATGGAGCTCCTGTAGGAACAAAGGGAATGTCCACAGCCTCATCCTCACATATCCCTCTTTCATACACACTCTCACATGCACACAGCACGGGATGTCAGATTAAAGAGCTTCCTTAATTTGTGTGACTGGGGTGAGTTGGGCAAGCTAATGAGACTGGACTAATTGGTATCGTTACTGTAATCTCCCGAGGCACAGGACAACACGGTTAAACATATACCCACTGATCACACTTAAAACCTGCCAGTGATGCTAAAGGTCATTAGCGCCTGTGTTCATTTCCAAAGCCAAGCGATCTAAATGGGGGAATGGAGCACATAAAGCAGTGCGGTGGAGTTCAGTGGGGTTAAAACATTCATTTGCTAATTCCAGAATGCGTGTTGCCAAAAGAAAACATGCTGTAATTACACAAAGAAAAAACGAAGCGTACTAAAGTAACACTCGTCGACATCCACGGGTCTTACTATAAACCATTTTCAGGGCTAATTAAAGCATGTGTTCTTGTGCAGAATACCTAATCTGAAGCATTTTTACACAAACAAAGAAAATTGTGTACTGTCCAAATTTTCTCTTGAATTCTTTTCTTCCTGTTTAGTGTGCAAAAACACAAATGACTGGTATTCATAGTGTTAAACATGTCTTATTGTTGATGTTATTTTTGTTAAGGGTCTTCTTTTACACTAAACTGACTCCTATAAGCTTTAAGACATGATGTTGTTATCTCTTCAAAAACATACCTGTAGTTGTGTTTTGTTTCATTCTCACGTTTGAGTAACTCTTTATATTAGTCTGTTTACATCTCCAAAGCTCAAAATGCTCTGTTCCAAGTTGTGATGTCAGTAAGAGGTAGTTTTCAAGATAACTTTAGTTCCATAGAGACAATTCCAGGGCTGAAATTATCCAAATGATTCTAGTGAAGGTGTATGGATTTTAAAAACACAATGGAGCACTTCCTGTATTACTACATGACATCACAACAGGGTATTTTCTGTTTGAGAGAATACAGATCAGGAAATAGCGTAATAGGCCCTTTAAAGGTCCTGCATTATTGAGTCTTTTTAGGTCTACGCTACAATACATTGGTGGTTAATGGCGAATATCTTTGAATAATTAATATAGAAATCTAGTACAACGTTAACCACCAGATGACATCATGAGGTGGGATAGAGATCTCTGTAGGACTGCGATGCAGGGTAAAAAAATGAAGCACAGAAGAAACAAACCCAACTCAAAAGTCAGTTAAGCAGAAAAGACCATTAAGAGTCAAATTATTTTAGGCCTGCATCACATGATTTGGACAAGTGAAATGGAGAATTTTTATATAAACTTTTATGTCCCAAAATAAAAATCCAAACCAAATCCAACAAGCCCTCATGACCTAAAGCACGCCACATGTGGTATTCCTTTTGGCTGAGATCTGGGGAATGGCATGAGGCTGACAAAGTGAAACAAGAACAGTAGCTAATGTTAGCACTAATGTTAGCATAACTATTAGCATTAGCGGTGGAGATGAATGGAGAGCCTGGCAGCGGGACCTTGTCTGTCCACAACTAGAGACAGGTGGGCAGTTAAATCCGGCTTCACGTTACCATACAAGCCCCCATGTGCGTCACAGCTCACAAACATTCTAATACACACCAGGAGCCTCAAATATTTTTCTGGGCTAATTTGATATTATTCTAACCACAAGTGCCTTATTTGGGCGTATATCTCATTTTCACATTTTAAAACCCACAAAATCATCAAGGCTTTCATCTTCAGAGAACAGACAAGGACTACTTTGCATGTGTTACAGAGCTCTGTGACACTAAAATATGTTGAGGAAGTTTACTTTAGCTCTGGAGAGGGAACCTAAGCTCTGCCACCTGTTCACCAGATCCACAGGCTTTATTAAATATTCAATAAAAAAAAATCAAAAAACCATAAAAGGGGAAGAGAAATCAAAGCATTTCCTGGCCGCCTGTGGCACAGCTTCTAAAGAGCGTCCTATTTTTAGGCTTTGACCTAAAGCACCAGGCATTGTGGTCTAGCCTCATGTTTTTGCACCCAGATGTTGACATATCATTATCATTCACAAACTCTCTTTACAAAATCAAGAAATCAAGGACCAGGTCAGTTGTGTATTTTTAAGTAGTAATGTAAATCCTGCATTTTTACAGATAACAATAGATTTACGTTGTAGCCTACTGTTGAAACACATTTTGATTGATAATTATTTGGTTTTGCCCCAAAATAAAGACTACATACGTATATCAAATACATATATGCATAGAAAAACAATTATGGTACACTATGAGCCCCATCTTTCACCCTGACTTCAGAAAGCTTTTAGGAGATCATCTGGGGAGAGATGTTTTTCTTGCAATCGGATCCATGCAGTGGGCTGGAGGAAGGCCTGTCTTCCTGGCTCAGACTGGGAGTGGGTAGATAGTTAGAAGGTAATCTCCCTGCGCTATTTCAAAGTCTCCAACAAACACACACACACATACACAAACACACACACACACAGCAGTCCTCAGCAGCACCTGTTTTCCTGCCTCTCCATCTTCATACACACCTCCCCTCATGCATGCACAGCACAGGGCTCCATTCCTCCTCCAGAGAATCATTCCTAAATAAAGCTTGGCTGCCAGGGAGTCAAAATGGCTTTTATTAGATCTTCATCCTGTTTCATCAAGAATAGAGAACATAGTTACATAAAGTTCACACTCTGGTTTTACACACGCAAAGGCCTTATCGACTCGTCCTCATTTAGATATCAGCACATATGATGTGGAGATGTATCGCACATTAGAGCTGCCACTAGCACTGGCATGCACATGAAAGAAAATTAAAAACAAATCAGAACTTTTTAACATTAAATTAAGGCATGTGAAAATGAAAGCGTATTCCAAAAACATGGGGCTACACCAAGGACTGTGACGTTACTGTCCGTTTAAGGATCACATACACAGGTTTGGTGTGGATGTAAAAATATATGAATGAATTCACTTAAATCTAAATTTTACTGGGCATTTTTTTCTTGCAAATAAAACTAAATTTGCCAAAAATAATGATTACCACAATAATCTTTCTATTCCTTTCTAACATTGTATTTGTTTCATGTTATGTCTGTATCAGGAACTAGAAAAAACTGACATGTTGAAATGTAAATATTGCATGTTGTGTTGTTCATTTATACTAGTATATGCTGTACTATTTACAATGACAAATCAGAATCTGAAAATGACAGATTGGCCGGAAGAGTGAAAAGCAAGAATGAAAAACAAACCCCAATGTAGCTGGACACGCAGTCTAACACAAGTGGCAATATATCATCTTAACCAGTGTCACAAGATCTCTATGTGTGTGCCCAGCCCCTGTGTCCCCTTGCAGAACACAAGCCCTCCTGTTGTAACCCTGTGTGCACCTCTGGCTCCTACTACTTTACTGCCCCTGAACGGCAACTAGAGACCGCTGAGAACCAAGATGAATTACTGCTATGGGAGCTAGTCTAGCGAAAGGCGTCCAAATTTACGGTTTTGCCATCTTTCTTGACTTCATGGAGGGAGACAAAGCAGGCCCTGGTTTTGACAGACTCGCGGTGAAGGGAGGTGGTGCGCAAAGAGGACAGCAGACAGGTTTCTCAAAGGCAAACCTAATGAGTGAAAATATATGAAGCAGAATGGCCCTTGCTACGCTCTCCCCTTGACAAGAAAAACGGCAGCCAAACGTCAAAAAATATTTATCACCATCAACAGTCATGGAGAGGTTATAGACACAAGAGGCCCTGACTGTGTTCACTAACCATTTTGTGAAACAGCGAGAGCCAGCCACAGCATGAAACGCATTTTTCCCTCTGCCTTTTTCCCTTTTAGAGATCAGTTGGTTTAAACGCTTGTTAAATCATCCAAGTTAGAAAAAACAGCAAAGAGAAAAAAATCCTTTCGTGTGCTGTCTAAACCTGGAATGAAAAGCCCTTTGTAGTTCACTCTGTTGGGTTTGTAAAAACAAATGCACACTACATCAAGCCAATCATTTATCCCCGAGACAAGGATCAAACTAATATTGACTGAAAAACACCTGAAAGATGAGACAGTAAATGCAAATAAGAGGGGGCCTTCCTGGCTGCTAATCAGAGGCATTTCAAGACAACTAGGAAAGAGTTGGGAGAAAGAGGAGAGGGGGGTAGGCAGTCATCTTCATAAACATATTGTCATTTTCAGAAGGATGCCAGGGCTAGAGCTACAGCCAGGCTCCTATACGAGCTCAGAATGGTATATCAGCCACTAAAGCCGTCTTTTTAATCCTATTTGCATTCATATGACTATAGCTAAAGCCAGCCAGAGTTTATCCGGAGATTCACCAATTTGTATGCCCCTCTTACTGAAGGAGCGGTGTTGGGCTGTTAGGATGTCTTTTGGGTCTTTTAACCCAGTTCTCAACTGAAACTGTCAAAACAAGGAATGGTTTGATGGTTGAATTTATGATGGCTGATCAGGTATAGTTCAGGTAATATGTACTAGTAATCATATAGTAATATAGTCATATTACACAATGTACACTGTTTCATTATTCAAATAATTGACATGATAATTGCTGTAGAATAGTGCATAAAAAACTGTCACTCTCATTGTGTAATAAGAAATGGTTATAATATAAATTTAGTGAAAATGAAATACAACAATATGGATATATGTAGCCCTGACATCAACCCCCCCTCTCTCATATGCATTAGCAGCCCTCATGTGCCCATGGCCTGGGAGGGGGAAGCAGGAGAGATTTAAATACTCTTAGTGGCTCCCTGGTGGAGAGAGCCACAGGCTTTGCTTCGCACTGACTGATTTGTGAATGTCTTCTCCTTAAACAGCTCTGTGCCTCTGTGCACACGCTGCACTGGCACAGGGGAAGCAGCACTTTCAACCATTTGCACATTAATAAACCTCCATACACATGTATTAATGCTGCTAGAATAGACACTATTTGCTTGGAACACTTTTGCAGGCTCCATGATGCGTTCTCTGTGGTCCTGCAGATTCTTGGGCTGCACATGGGTCATGATAATGACATTCTCTGTCCAATTACTCATGCTGCCAATAGCTGTGAACATGATGAAGAGGAACACACTATTAACCCTGTTAGCATTATCGACACAAAGACAGAGCCACATCAGCACTCTATTAGGATCACAAGACCCTTGTTACTGGACTAAAATTATTCTCTTAAAACCCCTAAGAATATGTAAACATAGTGTGCACATAACACTGAGCTGCAGATCTGTGATCTCTCATGTGTGACATAATATTAGTTTATCAATATTAATGATAGGCTGAGGCTTCCTCACTCCACAATCTGCAAATATAATGCCCTCTTATCAATTCATAACACAGATCAGCCAAACTGTCAGAAAAATCTGAAGTCACACTTAACCGAGCCCACTACCTGCTATTAAGATGGCTCGACATAACAGGACTGCTGCCAATAATTGTACATAAAGATATGGGAAAGCTACAGTCCAGCCATGAATATTTCATGAATTCCGACACAAAGAGCATGCTAAAAGGATGAAAGAGAAATACGGCACAGGACTCTATGTGAACATCTAAACAATATGCAAGAATCCCGACAGTATAGGTCACATGCAAAAAGACTGGGGTCACACTGAAATTGTCCATCAGTCAGACAAGCAGAACTGATTTGGATGCTAAATAATGGTTTAGATATTCAAAAATTCCATATATATGCGAAAGGCTTCAGTGCACCGTGGATCTGGCCTATCAGAGGAGTGCAGTGCCACCACGCTCCCTCATGCACGCCCAGTACACCTCACAGTCTGGCTCCAACATGCACACACACTGCACATATGCAGACAACACACTCTCAATGATTTTAATACCAGAAATACTGTTCTTTGATAAATTAGTGACACAATATTGCCCGAATCTAGTCGAAATGTCAATAATAATGATAATGGCTTAAATTTTCCTAGACACACAAACACTATACTAAAATGCTAGGCTGTTATTCATTCACTATTCATCTACAGATGCATAGCATCTAGCATAGCAGTTGTCCTGGGGCTGATTGAAAATATGTAGTTGCCAATCTGCTCCCATGAGCTGTGTGACCACTCACACTCCACATTCACACAAACAAGGAGAGTGAAGCGTCTTACACACTGCCAGCAGTAAATGAAGTAACAGGAAGCATGAGAAAACAACAGTGGTATCTCTTTTGTAAACTTTTGGAGTCACTGCACTGAGGTGACAGGTTTTGATGTTCAGTGTCATTACATGCATACATGATGCATTTAATACAATTATACAATTAAATTTGATTTTATTTAACTAAATACAACTGTGCATTAAAAGGCACATCAACATACTGTATATACATAGAATAGTTATCAAGTTAGGGCTACGTCTACACCCATAAAAAAATTATCCTAACTGCTCCTAACTGTGTTTTAGTTTTCATAACTTTTATCTAAACATTTTTTCCCTTGAATATGTTTAAAGAAATAATATTAAGAATGCAAAATGTGTACAAGCTGGTCTTTAAAATCCCTACAAGGCGGCACAATTACACTGTGATCTTGTGCTCATTTAGAGGCTGCCTCGTGTGATTGTCAGATGCCACTTGCCATTGAAATGAGTTTTCATGTTTCCCATCTCATTGAATGTCAAACATTTCTTATTGAGGAGTCAAATCCATCTGATGATTTTTTTCCACCCCACTCAAATGGAAATGGTGCATGCGACAAAACAGAGATATTAACATAATAAAGGAATTCAACTTACAAAAACCTCAACATCTGCTGGGTTGGTGGGAGCAATGGATAACATTTCTTTGAATTCAATAGATGGATGTGATGGCTCTTAGACAGCCATTCTTATGACTGTGTCTCAGGAGAGGCCCATAATAAGAACAACATGGGATTAATCTCAATACTGCTGGCCGAGATGAGGCAATATATGCATGGTTCTGCAGGTAAGAAAAGATGTTGTTCCCCACAAATTTGTTGGAGAGTTTGTCCTTTGTTCGTTCAACTACTTTTTGAGACGACGACAATGAGAGTGTGTGTGGCGTGTGTCTGTGAGTGTGTGTGTACGTGTGTGTGTGTGTGTATAAGGGAGAGGAACAGTTAGGCTTGGTTTGTGGATTAAAAGCAGACCAAATACTGTATATTTCTTATCACATGTTTCATTTAAAATATGGGTGATTTTTTTTAATGAATAATATTAATATTTTAGTATAGCATGAATGAAATTCTAAAATATGTTGCAGAAGTTGTAAAAGTTATGACACTAGCATCAAGGTGGCTAAATATGGTAATGAAAATAGTAGTATGATTCAACAAATAAAGTGTTAAGTAATTTTACCTGATCAATTATTTTATTTTAACTATTCCATTATAAATGTTACTTTGCAGATTATTTAAGAAGACTTTCGGGACTCCTTCAACCTGAAAACTAAATCATTAAACATACAAAAGAATTTAAAATTTAAACCTTCCTTTAAAAGAAAGCAACATCTAAAAAGCTTTGTAGTGTCAATCTCCCATTTAACTTTTGTACTCCTCTGGTCTGGACCAGATTGGAGCCTTGTGACTGGGGAAAGAAATCAAAGTGAATCGGAGACAATGTGAAATATTGTGTGAAAGATGTGTCCAGCTCAGGTTAACATGTGGACTTAGATCTGATAGACAGATGATTCCTTGCGGGTCGACCTCCAGGATAAAGGTTTAATAATGAATACAGTGTGTCTGAATTAAAAAGACACCGGTATACATATTTTATGCAAGTATATTTCTGCATGCAATTAAAAATGAATGATGGTTGGGTTCACCTCTACAGACCTGGGCCCTGGCTCGTCTGTTGGACCACTGGGGACTACAATGGCTTGAGGAAGATTGGATCCATGCATGCTGTCTATAGGGACGTACAGCTCTAAATACCCCACTTTAGAGAACTGTCCAAGCTGTACAAACCACTATGGGAATCTTAGGTCTAGTGATTAATGTTCAGTCCGGAGCCTTAAATCACTCGGGGAGAAAGATGGCCTCCACTGGGTGATATACTCCCTTTGCTGGGCTCGTCTGATGGGAAGAACACCACTGATGGGAAACTAAAATGAGATTGCAGAAAAGCAGGGGCAAGAAATTAGGGCTGACCCAAATGGGTGTGGGGGTAACATGCAGGCTATCACATTAACCTGACGGGGGCGCCGTTAATAGGGTCCAGGGCTTAAACTGATATATCAATTTTCCTCCGTGCGGACGACTTCAAAGGGGCCAAAGCTCATTCTTGCCTCTTGTGTAGGGCCCCCATCAATCTCAAGGCACTGTGGGCATCATCACCTCAGCCCTAGACAAGCCGGGATAAGGATCAGCGCAGCAGGCCCCGGACGATCGCCAAGCCAACTGTCCACCACTGATCGGAGAAAAGATTAGATTTTTAAGTTTGCTTCTTTGGGGATTGGACACAAGTAGTGCTACCTAGCAAAAGACTTAACCCTTAAAATGTGTTGTCAAAGCAGACTCATTTACAAGACAAAGAATGAGTTTTCTTTTCTTTTTTTTCTTTTTTTGGGATTGTCACCAATTTTGCTAACAATTTTAATAACTACATCTTAATATAAGCCATATTTAAAAAAAAAAACAAATTCATAAAAAACTGTTTATTAAGAATGATTCAGGCTTAATAACTATTTAAATAATATGCTAACTTCTAACCCCTAATGTAGTACTTACTTAGACTGAATCCTTCTTAATTCATAATGAGCAAATAGTTTATTAAGTCTTTCAGCATCAACAATGTCGTACATACTGTAGTCGTCCAGGACTGTAACCAAAATTATTTTTAAAAATCATCTACATTTTGAAAATTTCCCTAAATATGTTACAATACTGGACATAACCATGGAAGATGTGACAGTAGTTTATTTGTACTTGTCATCCAAACTTTAAGAAAAACCTAGAACCTAGAACTGTTTTGGTTATTTATTGTGAGATGACAATGTAAAGAAAAGCTAACCAGTGTGGATCTCTGAGTTGAAATGTACAATTCAGTTTAGTCAATAATTATCACCAGTTGTGTTTAAATACAACAGATAAACAACATAGTGCAAAGTCAGATCCAGGTCAACTGAAACATGACAGTTTTCAGTTTGAGTTGCTCAAACAGATTGCAATCATAATAGTGGCTGACAAGCAGTTCTTCATTGTTGTGTACAAATGTCATACTAATTACCCCTGTCAAGCAAAAGGTGTAATTTAGCAACACAAGTGATAGCGTTTAGCACTGCTGACAGCAACAGTCATACAAATCCAGGAAGTGTGCAGCAGAGCACCTTCCAGTTCATCTCCTCCTTTGTACCCAAACAGTTTTTTCTCCTCTCTTGACAACAGAGACTCGAGCAACTCCTTTCTTTTTGCTAAACTCTGTGTTCCCAGAAATCATATCAAAACGCACCTCTCACAGTGCAAGCCCTCCAGGGTGCTGATGTCACTTCCACTGTAACACACGGCTGATGACTGACATCTGCTTCACATGAGGAGAGAGAGGAAAAAAAAACCTTGAAAAACATACAACGCTACACGCCCTTTTTGTTTCAGATGACATCTCTGACTTTACGCTAACTTGTTTTGTCAAAACAATTCCCGAAGAAATTAAACAACACATTACTCAAGTCAAACCTGAAACCGAGATGTGCCAACAACAAACTGACTGCAGTGCACCGGTGTATCCTCGGAGTGTGTGTTTGTCTTGTAACAAAGGTAAGGTTTCAGGAAGTTTGGGACCTGGAGAGGAGGGGATGTAACCACGCAAACAAGAGCTCTGATGACACTGATAATGGGTACCTTTGAAGGACTTTCACTGGGTTTAAATATAGCACTCAAAACAGGATGGAGGCTGAGGATTTTTGGCAAATAATAACACAATAGAATACCAAAATATTAGTGTACTTAGTAACACGAAGTAACACTGACAAGTCTGGAAGTCAAGAACCCACTTCACACAAAGAAGCCAAAATGATTTTTTAAAATAGAAAACTAAATGTTTCATAAGCATTTTTGTATAACAGTCTGTATTCAGTTATCTTGGTCAAGAACACAACACTGGACAATGATAAGAGGAGCTCATTCAACACACTAATCTTTTAATTATAGGATGACAGTTCCTACAGGGCATTGTGGTACAGCTCAGTTATGCGGCACATATAGTGGCTGAATCTGGCCTGGGTGCTGTAAATTCAAGTCTCTCTGATCTCTTTTCTATAACTATCGCTATAATATCACAAAGCTTAAAAGACACAAAATCAAAAATGTAATTAAACGTGCAATCAAAGCAAACTAAATAATAAACATGTAAACCTCAAGGGAAATCACGTACAGTAGCTGAAATAGTGATTTATTATAGACATCTATATCTATTTATTTAGCAATAGATATATTTTTTTTCTTGAGGTTATAGACTAGTATGATCTGCTAACATTTAATTGAATTTGTTGTTGAAAAAATGGTTCCTTAAGTTTTATATATAAAGTAAAATTATTAGGATTTAGACAGCTGAATTGCATCCAAGCCAGAATGTAAATGCATGCATATTAGGATAAACTGCTTTTGAACTACTTTTGAATCTTAGACCGTAGTAACATTAACCATACTGTGTTAAAAGAAAGAAGTGTCTTGTTTAAAGCTATCATTTGTAATTAGACTGGTTGACAGGCCCTATCAATGTTACTTCTGCCTGACAGTGTCCCAGCTTTGGTCCGACAGAAGAAAACCAGACAGAAAATAAACTTAAGGATTGCAGTTTAAACTAACATTTCAAGTTATAATTCCAACAGAGGGAAAATACATTTTAAAAAAATGGTTAAGAAAGTGTGTAAAAGACGTGTTGGTTTAGTGCAGGAGTGAAAGTGTTGTAGGCGGCGCTCCAAACTGCTCAGTGGTGTGGGCTCCAGTTTGCTTTGCACCGAGCAGCCAGGATCTGTGAATACTGATCAGGACGAGATGTGAGGGAATTTTACAGCAGGTATTGTCTGTCACTCACCCCGTCTGCCTGTGTGATCACTACCTCCTCAGCGCTTGTTTCATCTCTCTCTCGCTCTCTCTCCCTTTAATTCTCCCTTTATCTCTCCCTCTCTTTCTCCCTCTCTCTCTTTCACACACACACACGCACACAAACACACACACACACACTTCCCCCCCGCCCTACCAGAGGAGACCTGGCGCTGGGGTGTGCCCTTGCCAAAAAGTGACAGGTGTTCCAGTAGAAAATCCAAAAATCAAAGGGCCATTATTCTTATTATACGACAGTGTTATACCAGGCTTTAAACTGGCTTTGTGGAGCTCACGCTTATCTGCTTTTGAATGTTAACTCACTGTAACAGTGTGCTCGCTGCTGAGAGTTAATTTTGAGATGAAACAAAAAGATGGAACCAAAGCACATTATGAATTTGTATAAATTTTAAACATTTGCCTCCTGAAAGTCATGACCCTTCTCTACAAAACACATAAACAGATTAGATAACATTTCTGGTTATTCAAAATACTGTTAATCCATTTGTATATAACTATAACACAAACAGTAAGTTGTTTTTTGGGGGGGGTTTTCCACGAAAAATAAATTACACACATTACACTTTTGAATATAGTACAACAAACAAAAATCTGCAATGTTTTGGGTCAAATTTGACTGAGAAATTTGGTTAATATGTCAGATTTCTGATCTATGCAAAGAAAACATAGTAAACAAACTATCATAACAAAAGTGGAAAGATTATCAAAATTATCCTATATGGTATATCTGACACATAAACTGCTAATAAACAGCTTTCCATACACATTTTATACATATTTAGTGCAATAGTCATCACAGTCAGGCTGAATATCCATAAAATCCTTTGCTAAGACACACATGACAGAACATAAACCGGCTGCTCACAACATGATTTTGCATATAAGACTATACTCAATTAGCTACTTAGCCAAAGCATGGTTTTAATCAACTAAGTGTATCAGGCAGCTGTTGTGTGAAGTTTGCTGTTAATTCTGTCAAAACCAGCCCTCCCCATGTGTACCACAATCACCCACTCCGGACACATTGAGGCCAGATGACACACAGCTTTGCCAAGGTTTATATAAATGGGTTAGTGACTTAACAGTGCAGAGAGAAACCCCCAACATTGCTTTTGTGAAATCTAATTTTGCTTTTCAAAGGGGCACACAACATGGCAACAAGAATCCCAAATGTAGAGCAAAATCTGGTATAGTTTAAAAGAATGAAAGTTATTGTTGTCTCTTTATGTCTTACTTGTAACACACTTTGTAACTACCAACAACTGCAAAAATAAATCTTTTCTCATTCGAGGGCAGTGCACTGGTGAAATTGATGGTTTTGCACTTGCATTGTTCTCGTAAAGTTGGATTCGCTAGGAAACAACATTCTTGCGCTTCTTTTATGGGCTATCAATGATCTTTTTTCTGACACATTATTTGCAGGCCAGCGGGAAAATAGGAAATGGCACGGTCAGTGGTTTGCCACAAAGGCTTCTGGGAGCTGGCGAGGGCGCTGTGCGTGGGTGAGGCGTCCGCAGTGCCAGCTTGTCTTCGAGAGCAGTTGGAACACTAAAAGCTTGTGACCATGCACTGGGAAAAACACACACAAGCAATTAGGCGACCCCAAAGTCAGGAAGACGATGATTCTTTGGCACAAGAGGGGCACTCTCTTTGAAATGCTACACTGGATTTTGGCAGCAAAGCAATTTAGTACATGTGAGGCAGTAATGCAGATGAAAAAAAAAAACTAAACTAAAATCCACACTCATTCAAACTCACCATGTTTAAAAAAAAAAAACGCTGAAAACCCTTGTCTTTAAAACCACATTTCATTAACTTTTTTGGTTCTTCTGTTTGCCCTTATTTGTCTCTTCATGTAAAGTGTCTCTGAGTATCTTGAAAAGTGACTTATACGAAAAAGTGTTTTGGTGGGTTTGAATTTGGGTAAGGATATAAATTTTTGTTTAAAGCAAAACATATTTTTTGTCAATTTGTGACACAAATCAGAATACCTTACGTAACTAAACTCACTAAACTCAAAGAAGTTCAATTCTGTGTCGAGTCCCTGGTTTGGACATTTTTTTCTCAATTGCAAAATACACTCGAGCTGTGTTTCTCAGTGGCAGTATATATACTTTTTGTCATCCTTAATCATTATTTAGAATGGCCTTATCTGAGGTTCAGTTTTATTTTAGATCTTAAACCTAATATAGTCAGTGCTTCGATCTGGTGGTTCTTGAAAAGCTATCTTAGGCAGTACTTTGTGTGAAAAGTTTGAGACCCAGAGAACTACTGACAACTAGTGTCTCATATATGTCACAAAAAGTAAAATCAGTACAATAATAGAGCTATAACGGTATTACAGATGACGGTGCATCACTATCCCATTAGATTCTCTATTCCTTTCTTTCTTTTTTGTTTTACTCAACAGCCGCCAAGTTATGGGAGTCTAAATGTCCATATTCCCTGTGAATCTGGCAGTGCTGAGGCTTTTGGGAAAATTAAATAACCTGGGGACTGAGTTACTTTACCAAGCCCAATTAACATATTTGCCTCTAGAGGAAAATATTGCCTCAAGTTGAATGGGCAGTAATTTTACGCATGGATTTTTTTTCCTTCTTAATTCTCCAAGCTTTGAATAATCTGGAGAATTTGTTTAACAGAATAAGGGTTTTTATAAGGATTCGTTGCAGCTGAAGTGGTAGAATGTAGCAAAACTGTGTCAAAGCAAATAGTATTCTAACTGGGAACATGCACTTTTGTGTTAATTAAGAAAAAGTATGCTGACATTACAGTTCCTTTGCATCTTCCGGGACATCCAGTTGTTACCTCCACGGGATATTTTGTCATTTTAAAGCTTGGATTTCATTGCTCTATGTGAAAGAAATCAGGAACTGCTTTATATTTCATCAGAATTTTTGCTGGTTAATGGATTCTGAAATCGTGATACCATTGACCGTGAAAGTATACGGCTACTCAAACCATAAAGTGAAAGAAACTAACTAACTTTTATGTTTTTGGTGATGGAACACTTTGTAAAATGGTCAGTCAGTTTGAGAAAGTAATTCTTCTATTTAATTGTGGCTTCTAGTACCATTGGGACAACCATGATAACGTCCACAGTACTTTATATTAAATACCACTCACTAAAGTTAGTTTTATCCGTCTATTCTTTAGTACCTACTTAAAATAATGTCAAATTACAGTCTCACTGCTGGTACACCTTCCCATTTTCTGTCCAAATCCCTGGTGCACTTGTGTCTTAAGTCTTATAAAGTTAGGATAGCCCTTATTACTTCTCATTAGCGGGTAACCTGATGCACACAGACATGTCCGCCAGTTGCTGTGGTCAGCTGCTGATGCTTCCAAAATTGGCTGGGCCCTTCTCCCAGTGCTGAGGCTGACCACTATTCTCCGCACAAACTCCCAGTCTAATGCAATGTACTGCGGCTTAACATGTAGCCCATTTCCTCTGTCACCCAAACCAAAAGGGACTCTTAAAAAACTGGCTACTGTTCTCCTTGACATCCAGCGCTACAGATCATTAAGGCTTGAACCGGCTCTTCAGCAACGCATTCAAGTCGTTAAGGCAATGTGTAATTAAACTTGGAATAAACAAAGGCTTTTTCCCCAGGTCTTTAGCCATGTGTGCATATATCTTTCTCATGCTTTTTTTTCTTTTGGGATCTCTGCGAGCATTAAAGGGGTTGACACACAAGAAAGGAAATTCTCATTGGCCCCTGTGGCGGTGGCAGGCATGGACGAAGGCCCTCAGCCTAATTAGAAAACTAAATACTCTGAGTAATGCCGTACCCAAGGGAATACAACTGCCATATCTCTTACACTTGTGATGTAGAAGGACCTACAGAGCCACTGGGGGAGAATATCCTTCCTTTTTTTTTTTTTTTTTTTTTTACACAGCTGTCCACACAGACCCATGCACTTAAGACAGGCTCACTTTCATAGTTAGAAATAGAAATTTGTGTCCTAAGTGCTGCAACACGACTAATGCTAAATATTTAATTCCCATGGGTGCTAATTATGGTTGAGTACTGGCAACACGGATTCCCTTTTTTCACCACGCATAACAACTGTAAAAGCAATTTAAGCATTTTTCAATTAATTAAACACATAGTCTTCCAGTAACCTCTTGTCATTGTGCCCTCCAGGACCATAGCTAATTTGTGTGGAATAGAAAAAGGGAAAAGCCGAATGAGTGGGGGGCGGTTTGTTTTCATCTTTGCAAAATGCTCCAACAAAGGGATTAAAAGCTAAGATATTTTCAGACAGATCACATTCTATCATGCCATATAAAATGTGTATAGTTTTATATGTTGTAAAACTACATATCAGATGACTGGAACCAAGAGCTTGAATATCAAAGCTAGGCACGATATTCTGACCATGAAGCTAATCCCTGATGTATTTTTAGTCACAACTGACTGATGAAGTCAAATTACTACGTCGCTGATAAAGTGAGTCTCTCTGAAAAAGCCTTTACAAGATTATGCTGCAACCAAGAGAGCAGTTAGAGCCAGTGCCTAACTGAACTTGTCTAACAGTGCTCAAGTAGACCACAATAAAGAAGAAATGACTCGCAGTGAAATGGAGATAAGAATACATTATGGCTAAAATATGCAAAAATTATCTTTGCATAGTGGCTATTTAAAAATACAAAAACGAATATAAGGAACATTTTCATTCAGCATAATGGAAACATAAATAAATGGGTGAAATTTACATTTTTATGAGGGTCAAATGAATGTAAGAAATCTGATACATTTTAAAATTCATATAATAATGCAAAGTGCTTGTATCCATTATAATTTTTAGCATAGGACTTACTAGGAGTTGCAAATACTGTTGGGGAGATATAGTGGGAGTGGAAGTGGCATGTCCCTGTCATAGCAGAGACTAAACCAGACCAGCCGGTGAAATCTAGCTAATAGTCATTAAGGGATCCCATGCAGGGTCTTCTCTGCCAACCTGCCTGCTGAGACCGCTACTGCCAGTTATATTTACATTACTCATAACAGATACACCCAGGCTAATGCCTTAAGTAAGACAGTATGGGAGAGGAAAGATCACTGTATACTTACATACATCAAAATACATTTAAAAAATTGTGAAAACTGTAACACGTTACACTTCCATTGTTTATAGCATTTTTTACTAATTTGTCATAATTTGTAATGGCCTTCCTTGACCATTTCCATTTTAGTCAGGCACAGGGACATATTTTGTAATAATCTATGACCTACTGGCACAAAAATATTGAACAATGAGGTAGTTATAATGTTGTTGCCATCTTTCCTTTGTGAGTTTTAGACTGGATGCCCTCCCTGGTGCAACATTATCATATATTCACACTTGGTACAGGCAAACCACAAGATATTAAAGGTGCACTATATAACTTTGCTGGTGTTGGGTCCGCCACCTGCTTGTCTCCATGGAAACACCACTGTGACACATCCCTAGCAAAGCAACATCGTCAGAGATAAGCAGGTGACAGACCCTTTACCAGAAAAGTTCCACCATGAACCTTTAAATGAACTTCTTCTAAAATGGTTAACCCCAAAATGTGTGACATCTCCCTATGCTTCTGTCTTTAGCAGTGAAGGCTGAACTCCAAGAACCAGCAGCAGGAGTCAGTCAGTGATGCCCATGCTGTCCTATACGGGGCTATTTCTGATCTCCGGATGGCTAAGGTTTCAAAGCCTGTTTAAACGGGCTCCCACAAAGCCGGAAGCAGAAGCCTCAGTCCTCTCCCTCCGTCCTCCCATCCTCCTCCTCCATTCTTTCTCTAAATATTGAGCTAGCTTGACCCCCCTTGGTACACAGAGCAGGAAGGAGAGGGGTGGGTAGGGAGGTAGGGGGGTAGGTCCTCTTCCACATGTGCGGAAAGACAGGGAACCACAGGGTCAGGGCTCCCGGTGCTAAGCTGTGAAAGGCAAACGTTTGGCAGAGTAATTACACGCCGCACTGCTCTGGGAGTGATTAGTGATAGTTGTCTGTTCAGAAGTGTTTTTTTTTTTTTCTTTATGGGCCACGCTTGCCTTCTCCTTGCCTAATGTTTAGATTGCATTTGCATCACGGAAGGAGTAGTCACATGTGTCAACGTAAATACTGTGCCTCAGATCTTTCCCAAGTGTGCCCTGTGCAGTACATTGACACATATAACCGTATTTTATGTTAAGATCAAATCCTGGAAAAAGCAGTATGTAATTTTAGGGTTTCTGTAGCCCTTATAGTTATTGTTGGATTGGGTCATTGCTACTTAGCTTGCCATTTGATACTTTTAAAGGATACTATAGTACACCATAAGACACATTTATTATACTGCAAATCAAATATATTTAACATTTAGTTGCTTTAAATAGTTGTGCATTACTTTGTTACACTTTCAGACTAACTGAAGAACTACTACAGCATCATAGGGGCTTGGATGTTAACTTCTGTTTATTTTGGCTAGACCTGCTTTCACAGCCATGCATACAGATGTATCTGCAAGCTCTACTTGTAACACAAACCATTCAGGTGGTGTAGCCTTTAGCACTTTGGCCTCACAGCAAGAAGGTTCAGGGTTTGATACCTGGACAAGGTGGGGCCTTTTTGTGTGGACTTTCTATGCTCAGTCATGCCTGTGTAGGTTTCCCATAAGTACTCCATACTTTATTGGTATGGAATATATGAATTATACAACATTAGGGTCCCCCTCTGGACCCAGGACTACAAATCCAGTTTAACTATCTTACTATCCTGGTTAAATAAATGATTCATTATTATTCATTATTGTATTTGATTTATTTGCGATGATGGATGCCCTGTAAACTCTATATTGCTTAATCCTGGTTTGGGACTCCCCATGTTTGTGCTCTGGCAGACTTATTCCATGCATCATCCTTCATGACAGTTAAGAAAACATTAAAGAGAGTTCTGTTTGCTGACTAAACCCATAATATGTTTGAAATCGCATAATCTCAGCATGACAGATCAACTTTGACAAGGGTTGTAAAAGTTGGGTGGCAAACAGTGGAGGCAAAGCTACCACCAAAAAGGACAAAGTGGGAAATTCCTGAGGGGCTTTCTGGGATTGAGGAAGAGGTAAGAGAGTACCTGTAGAGCAATCCCTTCCAAATCTGCAGCAGGTGTAAGGCATTACGGTGAGCATCTCCTCCTTGACTCGCCCTGTCTGCCTTGATCACCGAGGGCACTGTGTCAGCCAATGGACAAAACCAAAATCTCTGACAAGTGCAGGAGGAAGACCCAAGGCTGAGCGCACACTATCAAGGAAAGTTTTATGACAAGAATAATACCTGGACAATGTTTAACACTATTGCCCTTTGGAGAGAGTAATTTCATTCATTAAGTACAATTCTCATCATCGTCTGACATTTTAAATATTCAATTACATGTGAAATGAGTCTGTTGAGAATACAGGCTATAGTGAAGACAATAAAATATGGCAAGCCGAGCTGAACGCCTTAGGTTTTAATGAAAAAAGATAGATTTAGAATAATATTATTCCACTGAGGTTGTCTCTTAACTACAAAGACAAGAAAGCCCACTTATTCCCCATCTGATAATACACGGCAATGTTTATCTGACTAATAAGATTACAGCAAGATTCAGACACGATTTGAACTAAACACCTGGCACACTGTCATTGTAAAGCACTGCGCACACAACTGCTGAAACAAAGCAGTAGCAGCAGTGTCAGGAGAGAGCGAGCAACTCGCAGCCATGTTGGCATTGTTGTTGGCATAGATTACACATGACACACCAAATGAAAAAAGCCTGATTGCAAGATGCTTCAATGAAACTTAAAACCTCAGCAGTGGGAGACGGGGGAAGTGACTGAGCACATGCAGCGAGCAGAAAGCAAAAATGGTTATCTAAATTTCAAATGCTGGGGATGTTTCTCATTGTGTGTTTATAGGACACGGATGCCTCCACTACAAAGGTAAGAAGATACAGCATCAAAGTCCATCTGTCAAAAAAAATAGGAAATGTATGGCAAAACATAATACTCCGCCTTCTCCTTTCCCTTTAAGCAGTCTCATTTGATTACAGTGGAGAAGGTCCCAAATCAACCACTTAGTCCCATCTCTCACCCCCACTGGTGTAGCGAGTAGGAGGTACAACACAAGTTGCCAAAGTGGCCTGGGAGTGGAGGAGACGAGGTGCAATGCTGTGGAGCAGATACTGATTTAGAACAACAAAAGAACTAGCAGCCAACAGATGTAGTTGCCTTAACAGCAGTTGTACAGTCTGCAATAAGTTGTATATTCACAAGTAGTTTACTTGGCGGGACCCCAAACCAAAATTTTTTTTTTTTAATATTTAATCTATATTCACATATTGTTGTAGTGGGTAAACATATATTTCAAATGGCATTGCCCTTTATTTGTGTAGCCATTAGCATTTATGAAGCCATTCTCCTCCGTAGAAAATGTACAACAGTTCTGCCAGCCTTGTATCTTGTGTTTACAAACACTAAAAGGTCATTGTAAATGTGGTAGCTGAGGTAGCGACTGTATGTCTGACCAAAGAAAAGCTAATGTATCGTTTAGCCCTCCCCAAGCAGAAGAACCTCTCAAGTCCATCTCCAGCCACAGAGTTCGTCCCCTGCTTAAGGCAACAAGACTGGGGCTCAGCATTACAAGCCTATTAAAAGATACTTTTAATTACTCCCCGCTCTCATGGGATCACTTCTTCCATGAACTCCATGTTTCTTTGGCATGTGCACTTAGGAATGGCACCAGCACAAGCACATGTTGTTTTCTGCCTCCAATTAAAGGCCATGTTGACAGATTAAGGTTGCTTCTGGTTTGTGCATCACTAATGTATTTAAAAGCAGATGATGAACACGGAGGGGTGTGCTGGAAGTGATGGGGTGGGTGAGGGTCTTAGAGAACAAGCCTCAAAAGTGAGGGGTGCAAAAGCACTCCAACTAACCTGGGGGGATTAATGTGTTTACATTACCTGGCCTGTGATCTATCACCAACCTCGTCAACTTCTATTACACATCACATGCATAAGCATCACATCTGGAAGCACCTTTGCATTCTCTTTCACCTGGATAATCAAAGCCATGGTTCCTGTAGAGCAGTCACATGTTTTAAGTAATACTGTATAAGGGCTTTTCAGAGATCTCAATTGACCAACAGTTAATCCATTTTTGAGAAGAGGTCTTTGCAAATTTCATAATTTATTCATTATTTATATATTATACAACTTTATAATTTAAATATTTTACAGCATGCACACGATGCATACAGCATCTCCAAAAACTGAATCAAATGGCTAGTGAATGCATTTTTGAATGCATTTTTTTTTTTCAATCAGTGGTAGGATACAGCACTTTTTTATTGTATTTACATTAGAGAGAATACGTAATTAGGTGTTTGCAGACACCAAAATCTTCACACAATATGTTGTGATTTTGCTATGTAGAAAATTAAGAACTTACATGCCTGCTACACCATGCTGCATATTCTCCCCCATTGTATGCAAAAACAGCTGCAGAGATCTGGGATCAGCATACAGGAGAAACTGACTGAAAGAGCTCATAACACACTCAGGTCTCATTATATCCAATCAATATTCATTTAGTCAGTGAGCCTATTGACTCATTTCTGAAATAATATTACAGGTCATTTGTCTAGGCACGGGGCCAGGCCCAAATTATCCCTTATGTGCTTCCCCAATTTAGCAGCAGGCTTGTAAGATGGAGAATGGAAGTGTAAATAAATATTTTTAATACAACTGTAGAAAAAAAAATCAATGCCTGTTTCCTGCGATCCACCGCCAATCAATCTTGATGTGCACAGCTGGCAGTGTGTGGCGTATGAGGACACATGGAGAGAGAGAAAAGGAGCAATCCTTGTATGATATCTCTTATTTTGGAATCGCTTCTCATAATAGGGTCATCATTTCATCACTTAGCCAATCTAGAGGCCTGCCATTCAGCCTTGAGGGGATCTCGGGGAGCTGTGTGGAAAGCAAAGTAGGGGGGCAGCCATAGACCATAATGGCAAAGCATAACACACACGGGCTCCATACATCTTCATTCGGGTCAATAAGAGGAAAGAAAGGCATGGATAGATATGGTTTCCTGCCAGTAGCATGGAATAAAAAAAAGAAAAGAAAAAAATCAACAAATAAACAGACAGTATGCAAATGTTACTTTAAAATGCATAGATTATATGCTGTAAAATACATAGACACTTTTAGTTATTATGCAAAAGAATAATTATTTTATTTTAAAATCTGTGTTATTAGATATTTTAATAGCATTTAGGCCTAATACATCACTTAAAACTTATAATATAGCGGATAAAAAGGCTTCTTAATCATTATTGTTTGAAACGGGAAAATAATGGATTCCCCCGTCTCCAGATGCTGTATTTAACCATACTTCATATTATGTTTAATTAATACTCCCCACCCCACTCCGCTATACAGAAAAATACAAGGTCAAAAATAAATTACATCCATTATTTGCGTCAGATCTCCCCAAAGCATTTGGGGCTGAAAACTGTTTTGAATTTCAATTGGCTTCCGAGTGGCAAAAGCCCTCAGCTAATACATCAAAGAAAAATTGGTGTCAAGTAATCGGTTTAGGACACAGATTGCGAATGGTTAAAACGCCCATGAATACTTGAAGCATTTTGCGTAAATGCTTTTGGGATCAGCGGTAGTAGCAGTGCGGCTGACCTTGTGCGCTCCGCAAAACCTGTCCACCAGCACGCGACATTAACGGAGTGTTTTAACCCAGGCAGTCACGCAATTAGCCTGCCACAACGCATAATGTTGTGTAATAATAGCCTCTATATCCAATTTAGATTACGCTCTCCCTCAGGCATTTAAACTGCATCATGTCATTGACATTTTTCCCCGGTTTAAAACCGTCAAAGATACGTGCGTAAAAAACATAACAAAATTATTTACGGGAGAATAAAACATTTTAACACCTCGCCAGACATCCAGATGAATAGCCAAGAGAACTCACCAGCCTGCTATTATGTGAGTGCAGTGCCCATGTCCTCCCCCTGCTGCACAAAACCAGTCATGAAACACACACGAGAGGTCAGAGATTTGTCAGGTCATTTTTATTCAGCCATATCCGTACAGCATTTTGGTAAACATTTCTGTATATTAAAATACCATTAATCACTTATGTAAAACTGCTACTTAAGTCAGTTAAAATTATTTAATTCTTCTGTTTTAAATTGTGACTTTCTTTAAATAAGCTGGTGCAATATCTCTAGGCCTATATCTAAGTTATACTAAACACAGAAGTCTCCATAATACCGTTTAATTCATTCTAGGATCAACAAATATAACACCACAGACCCGTCCTTACTTGTCCAGGACTCACGTTAGCCCGCTGTACCAGCGTCATCACCCTGTGCTCCTCTGCTCTCTGGAGCTTTTCAGAGCGTAAAAAAGCACGTGACTAAGTGTGCACATAGTAGCGCCTACAGCGATCCCTTTCGGCTCAACTGAGATGTGAACACTGAAATCAGTCTCAAAATAATTAACAAAATCGTAATTTAAGATAATAATAATAATAATAATAATAATAATAATAATAATAATAATAATAGAAGTTGTTAGCTAAAGTGTGTGTGCCATAAATAAATCTATCTAATTAATAGTTGATCTCTGAAATGCTAGAAAGGCTTATCTGCGGTGATCTGATGCGATTATTTGAAGAGTGTATGCGGATTTAGAGCAGTTATCCTGCCACTAATTCGTTCGAGCTTCAGGCTTTCCATGACTTTCCGCTTTAAACGCATTATTCTCTAGACAGTCTACTGTTGAACTGTCCAAAGCACAACGAACTTGGACAAACAATGCAGCACATAACTTTTTGGATATTTTAGAGCTATATTGTTACCAATGTCCTGCGTCAAAGCCGACCTGCGCAAAAAACAATCCTTTTAAAACCTTATCTTAAATTGATGCATTTTTATTTTGCCTTTACTCACGAATAAATCTGCAAGAAAATTGTGCAGCGTCGGGACGTCTCGAAAATTCTCTTCTTCTCTGGACTTCCACCTCACGTCTTCTTGCCCCAGCATAGACGATTTGTGGTTGATCAAGTGTGGACGTTACCACTTCAGTTTTGCAAGCAAAGGAAGAAATAAGTTGCAGGAGAAGAAAAGTTGGGAGTTGACAGAAGCGCTTGGTGTCGCTATCCAAAAGGGAAAAGGGGGGCTGCCATGCGCGCACTTGAGACTCACTGCAGTGAGGAAGCTTGTTAAGCAGGAAAAATGGAGAAATGGAGTAAGGGGGGATTGTTAGTTAACGCAAGAGAGAGAGCTAGAGGGACAGAGGGAGGGAAAGAGGGAGGAAAGAGAGAGGGTAAAGAGAGCTTGGCGCTGCACAAGGCTGACTACACCCCAAGAGGAGGAGCGTACTGTACAGCGTAGTAGGCGTCAGGATCCTCAATTTCCAACTTAGCATCTTGGCAGGACATTTTCCCAAGCAAAGCCCTTGTCCGACGGGTAAAATATCTAGTGCGCAGGCATGAGCGCGGCGGCGTAACTCACACAAGGAGCGACAAAACCACACTCTTCACCCGACGGAAAGTGGCAGCGAGCGACACCTCTCAAATTCAACCTTCTTTTACCTTCTTTGAGCACTTTTCTCATTCTGAGGGGACAAGCGGAGGGTCTGCGCAAGCACATGAGACAATAAAGGATAGTGCGCAAGTTTAGTGACTTCAAATCTTTGGGCTTCAAGCATGGCTTATCCTCAGGGCTACTTGTACCAGCCGTCCGCGTCCCTAGCCCTGTACTCTTGCCCTGCATATAGCACCAGTGTCATATCGGGACCCAGGACCGAGGAACTCGGGAGATCCTCGTCTGGATCTGCTTTTGCACCTTATGCCGGATCTACCGCGTTCACCAGCGCGTCACCGGGGTATAATTCCCATTTGCCGTACAATGCAGACGCAGCTGCGGCCGCCACATTCACCTCGTATGTGGTGAGTAAACTCAAGGTGATTATTCCATCCAGCAGGCAGTAAACGCCAGTTTATTAAGTCGTATCAGCCTCAAACGCACGCTGTGCGCCAGGGGTGAGCGATTAAGAAATCAGCGTGTGCAAAAGTGCACTATAACATTAGACAAACCAAAACTTGTAGTTAGAACTAATTTAGATATTTAAAGGAGTTAAACCGAGTCGAGTCGAGTTTGAAGAAGAGCGACGTCAAGAAAATTATGAACAGAGCGTTGCGTGTGTCTCTTCAGCACGCAATAGTTCTGTAAGTCATAAAAGGTGACCCGGTTAATTAGGAAATCGTGTAGAGTAGAACTGATTAGTGTTCACGTTGTGAAAATAGTTGTAGATTTGGTGCGAGTTACACTGATGCATGTTTAGGCCCATTTACAGGGAGTAGCTTATAATGAATACAGTATATGGCACGGAATTAGACGCGCCGAGTGGTACAATGACATTGTAAAAATAAAAATTAAAAATCTTTATATTTAATAATAATAACAAAAAAATATATAACAGTCTACATTTTTAGCTCTAACGTAATAGGCCTAAATATGATAATAAATCATATAGATGGGACACAAACAAACCCATGGCATTTCCTGTTGCAACTTGAGCTCATTTTGCAACTGTTTTTGTGTGTGTGAGTGTGTGTGTGTTTGAGTGTTATGTCTTTGTTGTTGAATGCGCGTATCCACACTTTCACACATTACTAATATAATTCGAAATGTGGCTAATTTATTTACATTAAATAGATTTTGCCCATAAATCTGACACTTCTGGATTTGTTCACATCACCATATTTTGTCTTTGTCACAGAGTTCCCCGTACGACCACACTACAGGCATGGCCGGTTCCATAGGATACCACCCATACGCCGCGCCATTGGGCACTTATCCATATGGCGACCCGGCCTACCGAAAGAACGCTACACGGGACGCCACGGCCACGCTCAAGGCCTGGCTTAATGAGCACCGAAAGAACCCGTACCCCACTAAAGGAGAGAAGATCATGCTGGCCATCATTACAAAGATGACCCTCACACAAGTGTCCACCTGGTTCGCCAACGCCAGAAGGAGACTGAAGAAGGAGAACAAGATGACGTGGACGCCACGGAACCGCAGCGAGGACGAGGAGGAGGACGAGAATATTGATCTGGAGAAAAACGACGATGATGAACCCAGTAAACCTTTAGACAAGGGGGACTCCACAGACACAGAAGCAGGTTGGTGCTCACACTGCTGCATGGGGGAACAAAAAGAGGGAGAAAAAAATCATAAATTTTTCATCGCAGTCGTTTTTGCTAAGGCTGCTAAATTGATTGCTGGTTAATGGTGGTATATTATTTATAATGGGACAATTGCTTTAAATAATAATCACCTTGAACTCCCCTCGTTTTCCTTCAGTGAGGCTGGAATTGCTGGTGACTCAAAGTGTTTAGCAGTCAATTTATCTTTAAGTGTATAATAGGGCTACAGCTGGTGCTCTATGCGTCTTTAAAAATCACACTCATATTATTACAGATTATTGCTGTAACGGCTGCCTCGGCTTTATCAAAGCAATTGCTCTCAGGGTGAAACATATTTCATCTCGAAAATGCATGCGTAATTAATGATAATTTTGAAATGATTTATGTTTATTTTTTTCTTGTTTGTGCGTCACGGTTTACTTTGTTAATTTGCATGGTCTGGCTGTTCATTTCTAGTTATTTTTGTGACACGAAGAAAAGTGTTAGAGTTATGATGTTGTGTTATGTGTTATGTTGATGTGGCCTAATTTATTCTGCTGTGCCCTGTGCAGATCACAAACTCCTAAACCCCGGAGATTGTGACCGGTTTAAAGAAGAGACCTTGGGCAAAGACACGGACCCTCTCCTCAGCGACTCGGAACTAAAAGACCCGGAAGAGCGGACTAGTTCAGCGGAGCTGCAGCCAGACTCTGCCAAACCCACCACTTCGTCTCCATCTGCCGTTTCCAGAGCGAGCCTTGCGCTTCAAGACAAACCCTCAGACCTTAGCCACGCGCCTAGTTCAGTCACAAGTAACGTCACTTCTGTTATCCACTCGCCTCCCTCAGCCCCTAAACCTAAACTTTGGTCCCTCGCGGAGATCGCCACGTCCTCAGACAGGTGCAGCAAAAGTGGAAGCAGCGACGGTTCACCTGCTCAGAGTTCTGTGATGGGCTCCAGCGCGTCCCCTTCTCGGTCCAGTCCCCAGTGCGCACTCCCGAACAGCACGGTCCTGTCAAGGCCTCTGTACTACACGACCCCCTTCTACCCCGGCTACACGAACTATGGGGGCACTTTCGGACACTTGCACAGTAACCACAGCTCCGTGGGCACTGGCTCCACGCCGCATTTCAATGGAATAAATCAGACTGTGTTAAATAGAGCCGAGGCGCTGGTAAGAGAGAGCCACAAAGTCAGAGGCCAAACACAGGTAGATCTTTGTAAAGACTCCCCTTATGAACTAAAGAAAGGTATGTCAAATATTTAATACCTGCTATTTTACAGCCGCTAAAGACTTCTTTATTTATTATTAATGTGGTTGCATTAAGAGAGATCAACAAAGCCAATTCACAGAACAATTATTTTCTGGAGTTAAAAGCTTATTCTGAAAAATCCTCAGTTTCTGAATGGCTAATCCTACAAAAACAAAGTAACAAAGAACGGTCTTAATCGCTGCAGCAGCCCTGGAGTCTATTTGTATTAAAGACTAACATGTATATTTAATGTAGCATTTTTGTATTTAAAATGAACACATTATCTTTGAAGTAAATTATGGAAAATGAAAATATTTGTTCACCGATTGTTTTGGATTTGGCATTGACGTGTGAGTATGTGCGTGGGTGCGTGTGTGTGATGCTTCCAGGCCACTGATAGAAAGAAGATACTCTTTGAAGCAATAATGTGTAAAACCTGTGGAGAAATACGCAGAAAGTTGATAAGAAAATAGAAAGAGTAAAATAGCTTCTTATTTTTTTTCTTTTTCTGTTAATGAAAAAAATGTCAACGATGTTTATTTTTAGGGGCTTATCTCACTTTATTTTCCTTCCTGTGCAAACCCTCACAGGCCTCTCTGCTTTCACTAGAGCACGTTGCAAGCGGATATTGATATCATAACAACTCCCAGCATTTAACCCAATTAGGTTTTACGCAGCGCAATCAGGTGCTGAACCCCGTAATGAGCTCGATTTTATGCCAAATTTGGAGCTCATTACTATTTTCAAAGGCGTGGCGGAACAGTTAAAAGGGATGCGACCATGCATTTAAAACATACTGAGCTGTTATTTTATCTGCCATTAACGGAGGCGTTCTTAAATGGCGCATAAAACATTGGGGAGGAAATAGAAGGGAATGGGGTCTAGTGTGCAGCCGGTAGCAAAGCACTTAGCTCTACTCAGAACTCTTCCAACTTCTGCAGGTAGGTGTCACACTTGCTCCTAGTATTTCAGGGGGCCCTCGCTCTCGTTAATCCGTCATGGAAACCCACGCTTGATCAAATGGCCTGTCTAAAAAAAGAAAAGAACCGAACCCAGTGGGGCACAGACAATGATCACAGTTATTAGGAGGATTATGGCAATTTGGACAAGTGAATAAAAGGAAGACTTTGAGTTTAACATATTTAAAGAAACGCCTAGAAGCTAATGATAATCAATACATACATTTATTCATTATTATTATTATTATTATTATTATTATTATTATTATTATTATTATTATTATTGCTGTTGTTGTTGTTGTTGATGGTGTTAAAACAGGCCTTAATCAAAATGGCCTCTGAACCTTTTGTTTATTTTATTTTTCCCACAATTTGAATATCCACGAAGATCTTTCTGATAGTAACGTAGCTGATATTATTGATATGTTTGCGTGGCTGTCGTTGTTGACCCCAAGTGCAGTAGGAGAGCGCGCAGTTGTTTATGGGCGCCATTAATCTCTATAGTGTGCTTTCCCCTTTACAGCTTGAAGCGTCCCCTGAGGTTTGCAGTAATTCCCTAAGCTTTAATGTCCTCTACCCGGGCCTGCGCGCGTTTGAGTTCACGGTGACACGGCGCGGTGTGTGTGTACGCTCCAGAACCTGCCACTGATTGCGACACATCAGGCGTCTAAATAGCATAATTATGTTTTTCTTTTTCACGTCCCCGGGGTATTTCTCTGTTCCGTGAACTGCGTCCTGAGAGAGTTTGACGTGAAATGGCGTTGTTCACACACAGGGAAACGCATAAATCCCAGACTGAATCATTAAAGACAGGGTGACGTTTGTTTGTCAAGTGCATTTCACATCCGTGTCATTGCTATTGTGCCTAATAGCTAATGAGCATATATTATTATTATTATTATTATTATTATTATTATTATTATTATTATTATTATTCATAATTTAATTCAGAACGAATACATTTTTACCCCCAACTTTGTCGCTCACTATGACCCTGAATAGCGCGTCGCTTCTTTATCGTTGCTGTTCCTCAGGAATACCAAGTAGGACTCCAGCCGTTCTCTCATACGAAAAAAGGGAAAATAATCCGATAACAAAAGCAGAATTTAAAAAAAAAAACAAAAAAAAAAAAAAAAAAACGATTTATGAATGAATAATAATCTAAAAAATAACTTGATTACATTTACGCATCGCTTTGTAAAGCATACGGACACATTAAAATAACTTTGCGGCCTCAATGGTCAATTATAGGCCTATAAGCCTCTTCTGTAGCTTTACAACAAAAGCATTCAATGTAGCCAAAATGTCCTTAAGTCTTTTAAGATCTAAATATTTGCGTGATGTTTTAGGAGGATTTCGTTTTAAACAAAGTCGAAGCTTTGTTATTTTGGCTGTTTGGGGGGACATGAAAATAGGGCCTATATTCTTTTCCTTTTTAATACTTATTTATCGTTAAATTTAACGTCTGCGTGTTGTGTGAGAGTGGCTAAACTGATCATACATCTGTCACAGGACCGAGCCTTTGTGACCCTCTAAATAAGGCTAAGCTGAAATGAAAACCTCATTATCAACTTTAGCACATTGATTTGTTCAGTAGGAATTATGTCTTCAATGTATCTATTACTCTGATCTTACAATCAACACCACACCAACCTATGGCAATATGCCACAATTCAGCACTAGCTGGGGAACAGGAAGAACGTTTTCACATGCAGTATAGATATCTCTTAAAAAAAAGAAAAAAAGAAAAGAAGATACAAAAAGGCACCTAATTTTAATGCTTAATGGTTATTTGCCCTGCTCCATTTTGGGCACTTCCTGCCATGTTTTGTTGGCATGTTTATATAAAGGCTTATTGAAGACTCTCAAGCACTTATATAACTACTGACTTCTCAGCTCAATGCATTGAATTCCATATCTGAAAATACTGCAATATCTTGTAACATGATTCTGAGATCTTTGGTTGCCCTTCGTAGTCAGGGGAAAGGTGGACTTGTACAGCCCTTGAGAACAGACGGAACACAGTCCAGATAAGGTGGCGCAGAGTGATTTGGCACAGTTTTTTTGCACTTGACTGAATGTTTTTCTATTTCTCCTTAGAGGTCCTCTGGGAGAGATTACACGTGTAATTTTCAGCTGTGAGATGTTTTAAGTGACATGCCCCCAACATAAATAAAACATTTGTATGAAAGAGTGGTGGGAAAAAGCTTGCTCTATGGAGTAAAGCCCAGGCAGACCGTTGGACTTACAATAACTCAAAGAAACTAAATATTGTAGATTTTGAATTGATATTCACAGGTTTCAGCTTCCTGTTATACAGGAAGACTTTTCACCATTCAAACTATATAACATTTTGTTTCAAATTGTAAATTGCAATGGCGACAGTGCTATTTTTTCATCATCATCAGAGTGATTTTATGAATATGTCATAACCATTGGTCTGACAAGTCATTCAACTTGTTTATTTCTAATACGTCTTTCACCACGACTAAAATGTCCGCAACACCCCAGAAAAAAAATAAAATAAAAATTAGGTGGATGGAATAAATGTAAAACCCACATTTTGACTGTAATGGCAGGTAAAATTACCTCTAAAGAGTACTTGCATGAATAGATTAAGTTATATCAAGCACTATAGGAAAACTTCACACTGTATGTTTGTATCAGTCAGACTTCCACCTTGGCCTGCTAAAATAAACAGCTCATTGACCAGTCTGCCCTGACAGAAGTGTGGCGTGAGCTCCTGACCCTGTGACTGCAAAGGCCCTGTGTTCAGTGGCCATGTAAGGGCTTATGCTGGGGCTCACACTGAGGGTCTCTGGCCTGCCCCGGAGGCAGCCACGTGGACACCAACACACACCAATATGGAGAACACGGAGAGCACGAAACACACGGGACAGGCCCACGCAGCACAGAGCGGTAAGTGTGTGCAGTCAGGGGGCGGGAACTCTGCTGGTGGCTTCTTCCTGTCCCATCTAGCTCCGCCCATTCTGATGCCCAGAGGTAAGCAGCATGCATTTATCCAATACATATAGAATGACAAGGCGCCTGGAACATAAGAAAAGGTCTGGATGATCTAATACTCGGAGGTATTGTGTGACACACTCTGGTATGTGATAAGTAAAGGCAGTGTATGGAATGTTAAGAATTCTTCTATATCTACACTTATAACGGATTTCCCCACAAACAAGTATATTTACAGTACATCGGCTTCATTGGAAAAATGTTTATTGAGGATACATTTTTTGGAAGAGCACCCAGTACAAACCTTTCTCTATGAAAATAACTAGGAAGCCACTTTTTTGCTATGGTGACGTCGGTTTGCAAAAATGATATTCAACACTTTCAGAAAATAAGACTATATTAAATTTAGTTTATATCAAATGCAGTGTATACAACAGTTTATTTGTATTTGTTATTTCTATATTTTTATGTATTATTTTTTTATTTTTTATTTTTTTTGCAAGTTTTGAAAATGGCCGTTTCTACATGTGATAAGCTCCCTAATAGAACATGATTATTAGCCGTGATGAAGATTGATGAACTGTTTTCTTTCGGGGACTTCAGAGAGTCCAGAAGAGAGGGAGGGGCACCCGGCCGCCACCAATGTTTATTTACATTTGCCCCTTTTAAATGATCCCTTTCTTCACAACATCTGCTCCACATTACCACACCGATATCTGTCCTAATGACCACGATAATGCTTCAGCTCACACGCACACACACAAACACAACTAACATTACCATTACCCAGCATTCACCTGGGACACTTTACCGTACCCCCCATCCACCTTGGATAACAAATGAACCTTCTTTCTTCAGTTTTTTTTTTTTTTTTTTTTTTTTTTAACACTTTTCCTTCCTAGTTTGGGTCTGTTTGATGGATGCAAATGGGCACTTACTTAATTGGATCAGTTCCCAAGTTGGAGATAAACAGGCCTTCTCTTTCCCTCTGTCTCATTCAAATGTGTTTTTAAGTAGCGCTGGGTTCAGTGGTGTGTGGAGGGAGCGTTAATGAGAAGGGGGTTGAGGAGACACGGACACTTCTGGGCACTTTCAGAGGGCCATGATCCGAGAGAGCCTTCTGTCCCACACACAGGAAATTGGCCAATGTGACAGTACCTGCTGCTGCTGATGCAACTCACACTAGCAATCTGATGGAGTTACATAACTTGAGTTACATCAGGTGACTCCAAAGTCCGGCTACACATGGGACAAAGAGAGATTTTAAATGGCCCACACAACTTGGCTGATACAGCAAATTGGCAAGTATGCATATTTTATAAGTTTAAGTAAAAATGAACTGTTTTGGAACATTGGATTGGACATCTTTAATTTAATTTTCTAAACTGTATGATGCGCAGATCATTTTTTTTATGTTTCACTTTACATTTAAATGCTCTAGATATTTTGTATGCATGAATTATTATTCTGTTTTCTTTTCTTCTTCAAGCCTTTCCAAAAATGCAAGCTGTGGCTGAGTGCCAGTGGGAGTGTGTTGGCTGTGGTAGCCTGATTAACAGAGTGGTTTACAGCCAACTCCAATAGGTAATCTCATCAGAGAGGGGCTTTAAACAGATAAAGACCACCTCTAACTGCTACCCCCTTTGCAGTTCGCTCCAACTGCAGCCCTTTTCGCAGGAGACCTCCCATAACACGCTTACTTAGCACTTGCTAATGCTGGGAGCAGCTAACAAGGCCAGCCACAAACCAGGCTCAAATCATCTATTGACCTTGTTTTCAATAAAGTGCTCATTTCCAGCCTAATGAATGATTTGTTGGTCTTGCATGGAATGGCCATCTGGATGGAAGGATATGATCACTGTAGTAGGTACGCATCACCTGCCAAGATTTGGGTGCTCTTTCAAACTTACAAGCCATGGGTCTGTCCTTAGAAGCATAACGGACAAGCTAACCAGACAAAAGAATTTGAAAAAAGCGGGGAAAAGAACTAATTGAATTGTGCACCATATGGTCACTATTGGCCGAGCCTTTTCTATTTCAAGTTAAACATGAGGCGGGTTTGATCCAATATGAGAAAATCCCTGCTTGCATCTGGAGACATAACAGCAGTTCATTCAGTTATCAAAAGCTTTGTCCCGGGCTTCTTTGTGGCCGAATAAAGAGGAGGAATCCAAAACAAACGTGTGAAAGAGCTTTGGTGGTGGTAAAACCGCTTGTCCCACACAGACAGACATGCTGCTTATTTTGTTAGTGCGCTTGGGCTGGGTTCACAGTAGCTGTGCTTTAACTATTGAAAGATCTGATTTATTAGCTTGTCAGAGGAAGCATTGTTCAAGAAAGCAATCAAAAAGCACTTACCTAGCTCCTCTAAAATGACTGCTATTTTCACTAGCTAATTTGTGTAACTCCCATGGAGAGGGTGGCAAAGAGTTTGATGAGGCATATAATGATGATTAATGAATTTATTGCCCCGCTGCTCATCAAATGGTTGTAGTATATACTTTGCTCCCTTTTTGTCAATGTGTCACGCAGACTGGAGAGCAAGAAAAGGAGACGAGATGAGATAGTGTTCCCCCACCTCCCTCCTGCCTCCCTTTGGCTGTTAACCCTGCTGACCTGATGGACATGAGAATGGAGCTCCAGGAGACGCTGGGCAGAGCAAAAGCACAATGGGCAGTTTAATAAAAGGTTAAACTTGAAACACAAGTAAAACTGCTTCAAGCGACACGCGCTCTCAACTTTCAAAGCTCTGATCACGGTTATGGGAAAACGCCAAAGGTAACCAGATCCCTCCAAAGCACCAACAAACACTTCTAACCCCATTCAAAACATTCAACGCCAAAAAGAAAAACAAATCCATAAATAAGTCTGTGAAAAATATTAAGTTGCCACTCAATTTTTATGGGAATTCAAACAAGGCCTTCAAGCAGCACAGATGATTAATGACTGGCAGCGAGTGGATGGAGTGTGTGGCGGGCCCGGGTGCAGTCACAGTCGGGTCAAAAGCACCTATTCGCTAAAAGAAAGTTGATCACAGACCTCGCCTGCTCCGCCCAACTGCCCGGCCTGCCCCCATAACTCCGAGCTGACACATCTCCACATTGTATAGGACGTTTCCACTCAATTACACACCATTTCTCTCTACATATCCTCTGCCCTTTGACCAACTGTGCTTGATTAAATCTCTGCTTGTACACCACTGCTGCCACTAAAGAACACATTGTTGCACCAAACACTATTATATGCATATATACACACAACCCCCCAATAATCATTATCAGCACCTCCTCTGAGATCAGCTCCCCGGATAGATTGTTTTTGCATTCGAACATTCATTAGGTTGGTCCCTTAAATACATCAAAGGATCCCCTCGCTCACAATAAACCAATAAAAACAATTATCACCCCATATATTTGAAGCAGTGCTGATCTCTGGGGTGGCAGCATGAGATAATGAAAGAGTTGATGACATAAGTTTTCTGAGAAAGCTCACTTTCTAGTGTGCATAATTGATCTAGAATGCTAGATTATTCCTGCTAATGTTTCTTTTATGTATATGTATGGAATAAGATGTGCACTTTGACAGAAGTAATCTTGTTTAACCAAATGCAGTTTTCCTATGTGAAAAAATACAATAAAACAAACCAAAAACCAAAGACATAGGATGCCTTGGGATAAAGCAACAATAGTGTCCTTGACCTGTTGACGGCTCCAATGATCCAACCACAGTATTAGCATATGCCATTAGTAAATACAAGAATATTGGCACTCCCATATAATACCTCAGGTGCATTATGTCATTCAGCACTGCAGATTTTACCTATGGGTCAAAGGTCATGGAACTTGATGGGGAGGTTCACCCGACTAATTAGTGCAATTTCACCTGAAGCGGTTGAGAACTGGCACAAATGTGATTCATGGCTGAAATAACGTAGATACACGAAAATTACAAAAGGGATTAATATGCTTATAGTTATACAGCCTCATTTTGGTTGCATAATTACTTTAATGTTGGCTATTAAAGCTAAGTGGGTCTGATTTTATAGTCTACCATACATTCTGTACGCTTTGATCAATACTTATGATTTGTACGGTGCCTGCTACTGATATCACAGCTGTTGGCGCACTTGACCTTGAGAAAGGGAGGTCTTTCCTTGGTCTTGTGATGGAGAAAGGTCATCTTAAGACGACATAAACTATTCAATATTAATGGATTACATTTATCGATATTCTTGGACTAAATGACTTGCTTGGAAATAGTACAAGTGCACTTCGCTGTCAGCCCCTAGGCCTTAAACTGAAGTGCGTAAGACAGTCATGTACAACTCCATACAATGACAGACAGGTAAGCAATGCTATCTGGGACTATAATCTTTGAATACTTAGAGACTTACTGTTTTGGCAACAAGAGTATATGATATGTGATCTGGTCCTGTGAATGAATGGGTGATATTATATTAAGAACACAGGAAGTGTTTTTTATTTCAGTTGTGTCATACCTGAGTCCATCAGATGTTTTTGAAAGGTAATACAGTATGGGAAAGCAAATACCTAAAACACTACATGAGTTAGTGTAGTGTGTAGTGTAAAGTATTTGTCTGGTAATGTATTCCTCCCATCCGTCCAAAACATGTCATGAATTTGTGATATGTCTAAACACTGATCAGTCATCTGTCGTACTGAAGGGGACAACCCAATTAGGATGTACTTGTCAGTGATCTATTGGGAAACTGCAGGACACCCTTATTAGTATTAGCACAGGCTCACAGACAAGATTTTGGCCAGTCGGATGTTGTTAAAGATCTGTCCAAATCCCCTGAGGGCTAAAAGTAGATATTTCCGCTACCAGGTAAATTTACCACTGCAAAAAGTTGTTTTACAGGTACCAGTTCTTAAAACCCGTTTCTGTAATCCTTTGTTTTTTACCACAAACGATACGCCTTTTACTCAATAAATCTGTCACTTTCGCCAACACGTTCAAAGACAGACTGTTGTTATGTAAACAGAAAATAACTATTCCCGGGTATCCTCACTCACGTGGTCATCATCACGTGGTCATGATTTCAGTGCCGCTGGTTGGTTGGCATGGTGATGAGGTAGTTTACACTCTTGCCGTGGGCCTTGAGGGTCTCAGGTTAAATTCTGAGATGCTGTTACCTCAAATAAAATAATCCTTCGGCTATTTACCAGTGACCAAGATCAACTGGCTCATAATCTAGAGAAGGATGTCTTGGCTAGTGCATTGAAAGTTACATGACAGCAGTAAGTAAACTCACACTTTAATTATATTGTTATGAAATCTTTTGTAAGTCAGCAATGGATATGAGAACAAACGAGAACAACTAATATTACCAGATATAATTGTGGGACAATAAATAGGCTGTATGGCAAACAAAGAATCTCATAACATTTACCCCAGAACTGAAGGACGGATACTCCATCTATGCTAATGTGAGACAGTTGAGAATCTCACTATAAATCTGCAGAAGTGGGATCTGATTGTTCCAGTTCTCAGACAGCCTTTATCTAAATGGGGTATTTAAGAATGGCTGCCTCCCAAAAGCACACAAAATTTCATAAGCCCCGTCAAACCATTTAAATAGGATAAACTACTCCACCATTGTTTTATGATCACAAAGTGGCCGTATCATTTCAATCATGCCGCTGAATTAAAGTTGTACCATTCTTGCATCAGCATGTCCAGGGATCTCAAGTTTCGGGCTGACCAGTGGGCTTTAGCAAATTCCCTGTCCGTTTCCCATATGATTGAATGGCACCAAACAGAACAATGCACAAGCGCTAGAAGCATGAGTAGCCAGAGTGCACAGAGCTATTAGATGTGAGTGATACAGTTGAAGTTACTCCTGTGAACTTTGCTGCGACTCGACAATGGTAAACTGGAATTCTGAGGTGGGGGTGAGACCACTTGAGTTGGGGGCGGGGTGGTGTGTGTGCACTAGTCGATATTGAACCCAGCAGCCACCCCCCGTCCCCTATCTGTTTCCATTCACAATAAGTGGTGCCATTCTTTTCCTTTTGGAGTGCAGGCAACACGTGCTTGTGACCGCACTTTCCCTCGTTGGTTCCATCTCTCTCAGCTCAAACCTGTTATTAGCGCAAACACTGGCTGACACTTTGTTTGTGTTTTTAATTGTGCCTCGATGTTATGTCTCTTGTGAACACATACATTAGCATTTCTATTGGCACTGTATAATCACAGCTCCAACCGCAATGCCATGCAGACAGTACACAGGAAATTACCACATGCAATAATGTTAGCTTGAGGAGCACTTGCATTGGCGGAGCTTCTGTATAGTCTGAAAACAGACACAAATGTTAGGTCAGCTGGTGAGTAAGTGTTTTTTTTTTTTTTTATTTCACAATGAAAACCAAAGTTTTACTTTTTCTCTTTGTAGAGTGTTGACACCATAGCTCTGCTTGGATGAATTAATTATTGTTTTCACAAGTAGAGCTAAATGACTATTACACAACAATCCATCTTTTCTTTTGGGCTTTGGGTTGCCCAGTACCATTTCAGACATTTATCTCTTCCACCTTACAAATATATCTAGAAGCCGTAATCATCTGCATATTAACTTTGCACTACAGAAGCCCCCTCCAGGTCCAATACACAATATAACAAAACATAGGTGCAGACAGCCATACAAGCACTGAAATGAATGGCTCAAACCTAAACAGGAAATAGGATGGTTTTCCTGGGGATGGGGGCCAAATCTGTTCAGTTATGGTGGTTGGGAGAAGGCGTTTGTTTTAACAGGGTCTATCCCAGAATTCTGAAGACAACAACTTTTCCTATCCTTAAGCATGCTGGGTAAGCTTATAAGAGCAGTCAGAAAGGTTTGTTTAGTGTCAGTGAAAATGAAAAGATATGTTATTAGGGGAGTATTGCATTGTCTGAGTACAGTAACATACAATTTTGTCTTCTAAGTAGAGATTACAGAGAAAGACTTTTTGTATTCATTACAAGAATTAAGCTCTAGGCACTGGGGCCACCAGATAATCTCCCCATGACTCATGCAAACACACAATCAACACAAAAGAATTAGAACCATAACAGTTTGACATCATTTGAGTACAAAAGGGTGCAACCAAGGTAGAAGCAGTCCTTAGCCTCTCAGTGCTGAGTGTCAGGTGTCTGCGTCTCTACAGGTATGTGTTACCATAATAGAGCAGTTAAGAGGGCCTCTTGTCGCGGGCCCTTCCCTCCTGTCTCGGCACACTGACTCCAGTGTGAACAAGAGTGCCTGGCCGATTTAGTGTAGCCTTGTTAGACTGAGTATTGCACAATGGAAACTGTCATGTGGCTTGTAATGTGCAGTTGAACTGGGAGTCATTTTGTTTGAGAGTATTCAGACCCGAATTGGTTAGATTTCACTCCAAAAAAACGACACCTCTAACTTGCATAAAGGTTTGTTTTTAGAGTATTGCTCAGAGTCGCCTTTTCCCAAATGGCCACATGTCCACTACAGTTGCACCCTTTTCTCAAGTTTCCAAAAACCACAATCAACCCCCGCCCAATACAGCCCTCACATCGCTTTCTTACCACCCCACCCTCCCCAGGGCTGTTTTGTCCTCTGGAACACTCATTATATGATGTAGGGATAAAAATACAGCACCCTGTGAATTTATGGCTACTTCTCGGCTGCCATTGAAAATATGAACTTCTCTGACATTTGCTGTGTAACCTAAGTAAGAAAACAGAGAAGCCACAACATTTATACAACATCACCACAACATGGATAACTATAGTGACCATGCTCACACTCACAGCTTGTTTGCATTAGAACTAAGACACTTTTAGAACACTGATATACACTAATAAATAGTACTTTAAACCATATCCTCATGTACAAATCTAAAGTGGGAATGTGGTATCCAAAGACACTGGCACCAGTCTTGTGCTGGACCTGTTTATTGACTAAATGTGATTTGAAGGACAGAAGGTGAATCTTCTGTGTATTTTCAAAGTAAACCATTTGGACCTCAGACAGTGTGACACATCTTTTTAAACATCCCTTTCTCCTGTATGACTCAATGATAATAACAGTATCAGGTCTTTTATACAGAGCCATAATTACAATCATCTAAACCTCTATTCGTGGCTGTTTATATCCTCCCACCTCTTCTTTTCTCTCTCTGTCTGCCTTTCATTCACTTTCACTCACTGACAGCTGCTTGTCCTGGGAAAGTGCTTTTTCCCTACATGATATTCTCTTACCTTTCTTACATGTAGCTACATGGTGAATCAGAGATGTTATTCCCTCATTAGTAGGATTGTGTGTGCTACTCTAAATGCCAGCTTTGGTGTGACCCGGGGGCAGCCTGTGGCTTTGACTGATGCCAGTCTAACCAGCAAACGTCATCTGAGACTTCTAACAGCTTTTGTCCAGCTCAGCTTAGCTGGGATCATCTCCAAGAATGGAAACTTATATATTCACAAACATATTTTTAAACATGCACAAACACCCAAATAAATAATAATGATACAATTTTGATTATTAGATGTCTCAAAGCTACGGGGAACATTTGTGATAGTGTTGTCTCTGACTCAAACCCAAAATATAGCATAAAGAAACTCCCAAACACCCAAAGTTCATCTGCACAGCTGTCTGCTCTGAGTGCCAGAGGCAGACACCTCTAAATCACAACTCTATCACAGTAGACCTGTGTTTTTATATTGCTTGTATCTGTATAGACATTTAAGTCTCAGACAGACTGATAAAATATGTCTTAGCTCAACCCCCACCAGTCTGATAACCATCATTCATAATTACGTACAAAACTAACTAAACTAAAAGCATAAATTGTATAGAAGACACAGCTACAAAGTACATTCAGGCACCCTCCAAAAGAATGGAGTTTCGATGTGTAAATGTCTGTGAATGTTGACTCAACATTAAAACATGCTTGTTTCTTAAACTGAAAACAAATACAAAAGTCATTCTTTGTGTATTCACATCAAAGGTTAGTAAAAAAATACAAAGGGAAATTTGATCTAAAGTCCCAGAAAATGCTAACAGTATTGCTTAAGGCCAAACAACAAGACTTGTAAGCCCTGACCTGTGTATGGATCAAGGATATTAAATATAGGATTCCTGTGTATTTCAAACAGCGTTTTCATGGTATGTTAATGCTCAGAAGCTGAAGACCTGGTTTCACAGTGATATGTCTGCAGGTACATTCACATGTACATGTGAGTGTGTGCACACATGTCACTTTCAAACGGCACATTCAATCACAGATGAGCTCCTAGCCGTGCATGACAAATCTCCACCTGTGTGTGGGATCAGCACTCAACGTGCGGGAGCCTGCCCTGTGCTCAGCCTCTGCACCCAGCACCCGAGGCCCTCCAAACCACTAACTGATGGGAGAATCACGCCTGACAGAAGAACACCCGTGATTGATCACTTACACTCACCTGAGCACCCGAGGGAGGCCCAGCATGCCAAGGACTCAAGCCCCAAGAAAGTGCACCATTCTGGGGTAGTCCACCTGATTCCCTGGGGCAGATTCCCTAGCTTGTGTCTGTGTGGTCATCACCAAAGATGACTAAAACATACACAGTAAACCCTTAGGTCAGGAAATTTAATTAGGCGTTGAATAATTTATCACTGGATACAAGTGTCTTATGTGGTGATGTTCCAAAGAGCCTCCTAATAAAGCCAGGAAACAACCTTGAGGTGTAACACTCAGTAAAGTGAGATAGGCTTTTGCCTCATTAAATATAAATCAGGCAACTGCAAGAGCAGGTAAATTGTGCAGACTAAAAGGACAATTACTGCTGTATCAATCTATTTCATTCTGTTTCCATTGGCACTCTACTTTTGCAGTGCATGATTTTAACATAATGAAGTGAGACGAAGCAAAAAAATATTGAAAAACGTAAGATTCTCTGAGGAAAAATCCAGACAAACCCCCATCTGGCTCATAGCTATGTCTGGATTGCCTTCTTCGCTGAGATAGGAGTCAACATGTTTAGCGACATCAAAAGAGAATCCGATACCTTAAGTATAAGAAGATTAACACTTGCAGTGATCTTGAGCTTAGGCTTCCCCAGGACTTTCAGCAGACTATGCCAGAAGGGACAATTACTGATGAATTGGCACCAACATCTTGTCATTATTTAACACAATCTGGCACAGTGTATAAGCTCTTGTCCTTAAGATTTCCTTTCAAGTTTGGCCTTGGTATCAAAAGGCTAACAAAAGACCTGTGCAGAGGAAGTTTGCAAAAGAAAGATAAAAACAAATGACACAAAATAGGGGAAAAACATCTCTAGACACGTTACATGTTCATCTTTTGCCTATGTACCGTGGGGTGGATATTTGTGGTGCTGAGTGGAAGGCAGTGGACAAATTCTGGAATTAGAAAATGTATAAAAAGAGAAAAAGCTGACAGCATAACAAGGACACACTTAATTTAAATTACACTTCCAGCACTTAACGTTGGCTAACTGACTAATGTTGTCATTATTATTAGGCATTTAGGGTTATTTATAACATCTATGTTTCAGATACCTCCCCGCTCTGACACTAGTAAGCTCCAAAACACCTGTTGGAGATGTTCTATGGCTGCTAGCTCAATGCTAATCCTCACCTTCAGTAATATTTTGTCACCACAGGACTTCCCAGGGTTTATGAAGTACACTACTCTTTACACACATATCACTGACTATTAATCCAAAGTACATACTACACGCTTGTACCTACAGAGATTCAGTACAGAGAGTGTAAACTGGCTGTCAGAGGGGATACCACAGAGGTACCACCTGGGGCAGGCTTGGACAAAGATGTTGCCTTCTCACTGACAGCAAAACAGGTTTATATTTAAGGAACTTGAGCATGCATCTGTCTAGTTTAAACTGTTATTGAAAATTACAGAGTTGCATATTGCATATGGTCTTCAAGGAACATACAGTGATGTAGTTGAGAAAACAATTCTTCCGGCCTAGTCCTTTTAGTCCCCATTATTCAAGTTCAAGTTATAGATACAGTTCGACTCATCAGTCATCCATCTGAGTCTGAAATGTGGAACTCCAAGTCATTCAAAAATAGAATAACAGAATAGTAGTATTTATCTTGTATTCTTAGGAAAAATATTGCCTTTACTTCTGGAGAAGTTGACATCGAAACATGTCAAGGTCAAGCCATCTCTTACCAATATCGTCCAATATAAATAAACAACAAAATCCAGTCAATTTAAGTTGTGTTTTCTTACGGTCTTTGTTAATAATGTTCACTCAATGGACCTTCCTATTCGGTAACCATAAACAAAAGTAAACAAACAAGTAATACTTGATCATACACACTATATTGTATGTTTTTTACTTATTGTAGGACAACATGGCAACTTTCTTCCAATGTACACCCTTGATCTGACTTGAAACATGCTGTACTTCAAGTAGAAACAAGTCAGAAGCCTTAGAGCAAAGTGAGCATAAAGGCTCACAAAAGTTTTTATGAATCTTATTGCACTTTTGTGAGGTTTTTGGTCTAGTCTCTTTACAAATTTGTCAATATTATCTAATCCTCCCATTATTACGAGTTCCAAAAATGTCATTCTACTTCATGCATTCAGAACAAATAAACATAATTTGCTCTCTAGAATTGGCAGTGTGCAATGATAATTTGTAGGAGACATGGGTGGTTTCCATTCTTGTCATCTGTCATCCCTTATAAGTCGGAGGGAGTTGTTAGGAGTACTCTCTCTAAACCATTACTTGGCTTGATCACAAGGCAGGGCAGCATGATTCCTGAGTGGATTATTCCTATTTAACTCTGTTACAGTCATTATAGGTCATTTGCTTTAATTGTTTTGAATACATGCCATGGCACGTGTAGTATTTTAAAAGACCCATGTTGCATTTTAAAGTAAGCTTAAGGCAATATGATTCAAGGCTAGGTGAAGATAACAGGTTACAAGATGTTCATGGTTGGGTCTGTAGGCCACACCGGAATGCTGTGACAGATGCAGCATTTTGACATGAGGCGAACAGGGACTAGAAGGAAAACTGAGTGATTGGGTTGTGGTGAAATTCCCTTTAGTCGGAATGCTTTCCTAAATGTCTCCGGAGCCACTTTGACAGACAGACAGAGGAGACACGACCTGGAACAATGTGACGTTTGATCATCGTTGTTCTGCTTTCATTCTGTCACTAAGATCTGCCCACATTCACTTGATAGTAAAAATCTTTGTTATTAATATGAAAATGTTAATGCATTATAGATCAAAAGTGGTGTCAATAACTATTTTGTAAGTAAACTGATGTGCCACAAGAAGAAAGAGAACATAGGCGATTGGGTAAGACGGGCACAGAAAGATTTAGCATAGGGCTTGTCTGCTCCTTGGACTCCTTAACAAGGCAAGGGCAGTAGCCTGATAGAAGTAGTGCAAACTGTCTACAAACCAAAAGTAGACATACATCTTTTAAAGCTGGAAGTTTGATGGAGCTGATATATTTCTGAATAGTCTGGACAGGGTTACCCAAGTTTCCTTTCGGCCCACTGACAGGACTTTAAGGACTTATAACAATATGCCAATGTCAAAATAGGTCCATCAAAGCCATGTTGACAGACAAATTAATTGGTAGTGAAAGAACGAATAAATGTAAAAACGTGAGATAATGCTTTACCCTTTTAGAAGCCTGAAACTTGTGACTGAAAGTCATATTAGCTTTACAATGTCAAATAAATTATGAAGTAACATAAAAGGGAGACACACAGAAAGATGGAAATAACTGCCTAGAGAAACTATGCCAAATTAAAATGCTTAAAAAATACTTCTCCTATAGTTAGTCAAACAAAGCAACTGGCACTTATTAGTTTATTTCCAAAAGCAACTATTGAAACCGATAGGGCTGTTGCAGAGACACGAGATGAGCTATCCAGCCCATTTCATGCAGGGTCTGCACACTGCCGACTTAGGCAGGATTTACGCAGCCCAGTCACAGGGTCTCCATTAATTGCTGAAAGTGACACCCTGCACAGTTATTACACGATTACGATATGACAGCTCTCGTTTTTCACCTTTCCTCAGCCAGCACAGGCCTCATGGTGCTCAGCTGCAGCTGGGTGTCAGGGGCTGGGACAGAGCCGGCACTGGGACCAAGGCCATACTCTGCACCCAGAGCTTAGCTAGCTTAGGCCCTAGCATGACATGTAACACACACCAGTTAACCAGTGAACAACGTGGCAGGGTTTTCCATAAAAAGTATACTAGAACAGTTGCAACATAAAAGTTTTATGATATAGCCTCTTCTATGAGGGCAAATGAAGGTAACCACTTAGAATAAGGTCACATTGGTACACATTATAGTAGCACGAAGGGCTTACAAGCTAGATAAAAATCAGGGTTTATAAAATTGTTAACACTTAGCCATAATATTGAGTGAAAAGTATACCAGCTTGTGGTTATAGTAATTGCCCACTTTAGGCAAAGATGTCAGGGACATATGGATTTTCTGCCATAGTAGTGGTGGCTGTCCCTCTGCTGATGTGAGAAGGCTGTGGTGATGGGATGTGTGTGTATGGATGTGAATAATGCATTATGAGGTATGAGGCTGGTAAGGAGCCGGGGCTCTGGGAATTTCAAGGCATTTGTGTTTGTCACACAAATCAGGAAGTCTCGGCTGTGCGCAGAGGCAAATCTGAACTGACGGCTCAGAAAGGAGATGACACCACCTCCTCCACACAAACTCTCACCTGAGCGAGAAGGTGTGACGATTAGAGTAAGCCGGTGTAAGGCAGGCATTCACTGTGATTTTTAACTACTGGAGGTAGGATTACTGTTTAAATGTGCCAGTGTGATAGACAATCCTCACCAGCCAAACAGTGAAGGCCCAGTCTTTGATAGACCTTGTAGTATGATTTGATCTTAAAAACTGATATACAGTCCCATTTGCACACTACCACTGGGTTGGAAATGTGTTTTGTCACATAGGCCTAGCCGATGTGAAAAGATCTATGTGATCTGTAATAGGCTATATAGACCAGGGAGAGGTGCTGTGCATCTCACTGATAATGCCATTACAAGGAAGAAGAAGGCACTGAATTCATAACCTGAGATGATTCCAGTTTTCATGTGTTCACCATTTTGTTACTAACTAATCAATAAATCACAAAAATATTTGATGAATGGTTACAGCATAGTTCAGAGTTAAAAACTTTGGTATCAACAGTTACTGACCTAGGGATGGAAGCACCAGATCTATTTTAAAGTTATAAGCTAGCCTTTCTCATCTCATCTGACCTTCCTGTTCTCATCGCTGCCCAGTTAGAAATAGACATTACAGGCATGATTCAACATTTACCAGCAGCAGCACCTCTCATTTCTCATATGTACTTTCGATAAATATGACTTACAATGAGGTCAGACTAAAGATAAAAGCCACTGACCCTCAGTTCAGCGGGTATAGTCCTCGTGCCCACCATGTGCTTGTCTGTTTGAATATATGTCTGATATGGACACAAGTATGGTATGGCGGTCTATGAAAGTAATGGGTGTGTATTGGGAGGAATGCTGGTGTATTATAGAGGCAGGGTGTTGAGTTGAAGATGGAAAGAAAACAGATCACACCCCAAGTCCCACTCCAACTGGACAGCTGTGGTACAATGTTATTTTGGAACTACAGTTAAAATTGGATTTCAATTTGTTTACAATATATAGGATTTTTATGCCTTCATCACCTGCAACAACATACGAATGATACGGGCAGTTCAAAGCCCAATAAAAACTGATATTTCATAAAATATCACAAGTGTATATCAAAATCATCAAAAATGCATTGTTTTGAGATCACCAACCACGTTTTAAAGTTGTGGTACTCAAAAACTTTAAGCTACTGGGAATAAATTATGATATAAAATCATGCAAATCTGTATTTTGTCAATATCAGAAAATAGTTTAACCCAAGACCAATAGATTAAAGGATTATCTTTTTAAATATGCGTTGTGTTTTTTTACTGACAGGTAGATCACATGCTACTTAAGGTAATGACTTAAGGGTCCTGGCTTCCATGGCTGAAGTGGGCAGAGGCATACCAGACTTTCACTTTAAAGAGCGTGTCAAGGGTTAAGTAGTGGAAAAAAAAGTCGGCAGGCGCTCTCATCGGCAGGTGGGAGGTGAGATTTGGGGTGTTAGGAGCAGGTGTTGCCCAGGGTTACAGATCACAGCCCAGCGTAAGGCAGCGATAAGCTCAACGCCACTTAAATTACATCCGCGGCTCTGCTATGACCCGTGTGGTTAAGCAAAGCAGCACAGTGGATAGTGTAAGTGTGAGAAAGGAAAGCTGCAACATGTGTATCTCGGTGTGCAATTTTGTGCTTTACTAGTAAGCTCTGTGTGAGTGTCCACTTACCATAACTGCATGCAATGGAACACATCAATAAAACCCAGTCACGAATCAGTCAACTAATATCTATATCTAAAACTGTTTATGGTGTGGTTTAAAAGCGTTCTTCCGCATCAAACGTCTGTCCAAGTTTTGATTTGTAACCATGGATAAAAATAAAAAATATATATATATTAGAAGATATGATTTCTTGATACGTCATCAAGAAAGAGGCAAGTGGATCACGGGAGCAGTTAACAAGAAGTAGATGATGTTTGCTTCTGGAGTATATACGAATGTGTAGTTGTGCTTGCATATTGTCCAACACTCATACACTTTTGAAATTTCCTTTGAATTGATTGATAAAATATATTTTTGAGAGGAACAAAATTGAAAAGTCATGCAGTGAATGTGATAAAGCAATGTTTCACTTTGTATTAGTGGCAGCTCCATGAAAATATCTTGTAGAAGCACTTTTAGCAAATCCAAAAAAAAAAAAAAAAAAAATCCTAAACAAACAAAATCTCGAAGAAGAAATGAGAAGGATGAAAGTGGACAGAGCCAAAAGGCGCATGGAGCTTTGAGGATGAGCCGAGGTGAAGTATTGATCAGCCATTGACAAACACAATAGAAATTTTAGATGTGATGTGAGAGCCCCATCTATTATTTATCAGTAGGCCAAATGTGAGTGACGTGGGGTGCAGAAAGGAGGGAGTATTGATTAGAACTGGGAGGAGAAAAAGTACAATGGGTGGTGCTGGTGGTTGGGGGGTCCGGGGAGAATAGACACAAGAGGACGGGATGGCGTTGTGCAAGAGATCCGGAGAAGAAGAGTAGAAGTGGGGGCTGAAGCATAGGAAAGCCATTAAGGATGGCAGTGTTACCAGACACTGGCACACAGATTGGAGGAGAGAGAAAGAATAAGAGGTCAAAGCTCCCCCATCCCATGCACTACCACACCCCTCCATCTCACCGTCCACCCAAATCAATACAACCATGTCAAAACATAAAATGCATGCTTTTGCTCTTAAGTAAAAGGTGTCCTAAGATTTTAAAAGCATTGATTGGAGGACGGGTCGATGGAAATCAAGGCATATTTTCCTGTGCGAAGAAGGTAATAACACTCAGCTGATATAGCACAACAACAGGAACTGGGACGGAGGATACCCAGAATGCACTGATCAGATTTTACACCCCACTTAAAACTAAAAAGAACCCAAGAAGTTAAAGTACATAAGAAGACAAAATGAACATCTTTGGTTTAAAAAAAGGAGGGTAAGACAATAGCACTAAACTGATCATTTATAGAACTATTCCACACTAACTATTTGATAATATATTTTTATGCTGCCAGAAAGAATCTACACATTCCTTATTTACAATGCTAAACACAAAAACTAAATAAATTAAATAAAAAAAAAAAAATTCCTTGAATTTATGAATAATATGTTTGTTTAACTTGAGCCAGGGGTAGAGAAGGTAAATCTGGAATAAAACATTGTAATATTATTTCAAAACTATTATTACTCAAGTAGTAGAAGTATTTGGCCAGATTTATTAGCAACATCAAATAGTCTAAATAATAATAATAATAATAATAATAATAATAATAATAATAATAATAATAATAATGTGTGTGGAGAAGCCAGCTGCATCAAAATGTTTCACATAATGTTATATAAAATAATAGATAATTAAAAAACAGCTAGAATTAAGTTGCCATATACTGTTAGGTACGCATATCTCCAGTCATAAAAGACTAAAATAGGAGCCGAAAATACATTTTTGGGGTGGGTGTACTTTGGTTTTAAAATTCTATATCAACTTTAGTGACCGCCCATAGCGAATCAAAGCCACTCTGTTAAACATATACTAAGAACAAAAACAGAAAACACAACTCCAGGCAGAAAGGGAAAAAGCTACTAAATTATGTCCCATAATCAGAAAACACAGTCACCACATGAAGGGCCGCGCCAGCGTACAACCAGATGTCTGTTGTTCTACCACTTACCAGAGTGGCAGCCACAGAACGCTGCTGTAAGGACAATGGTAATGTGGCAGTAATTAGCCTCATCCATGGGTGTGGCTACGCTCTGGAGAAAGTCATCTGTCCGTGACCACACAGATAATGAGTGACATGTGAACAAAACTCCAGGCCAGAGGGATTTCATTGAAGTGTACACTATGTGGTAACAAACACAATTTCATGCACATTCCATTTTTAACTTTTGTAAGTATCTACTAAATGCCTTGCTATGTGCTCTTTTAAGGTTTTAATATTACAATCAGAGTGCAAGTATGCATCTACCTAATGAAAAATAAAGTAAATTCAACTCAGTCTGCTTGGCCATACAATTAAAAAAAATCCTTCCCATTCAATGGAATCTTTTGAAAGGAAACTCTCTCAAGAAATGTTTATTACTTAGACCTCATTACTATTAATATAAGTTTGTGGCATTACAATGGCAACACAGTGCAGCTCTTTCAGGCTGCCTCAATATAGGAATGGAGTTTACAATGGAGATTTTGGAACACAGCCGATCAAAGTCAGCCTTATTCCATGACCTCTGAATCAGCAAAGCCTGACCTAAGCATTTCTCTGACACATGTTTTGGAAATTGTAGGTCGTAGTCTCGTTAGACAAATGGCTGTTCTAATCCCGATTGTGAGTGATCTGTTTTCAGAGCAGCATATGAGAATGTGGGAAATAGAAGCCAATAGTGAGATAATCTGGTCACCTGATCCATGAAGATGGAGGCGATGACAGCCATGCTGTGCCACCGTGTGTCATATGATGAGGAGGCCAAGCGGCAGGTGACACACACTCGCTTTCTTAATGGACAGAGTCTGTACCACAGTGGCGACATGGTGCACAGGCACAGGAAAAAGACAGGAGAAAAGAACACAGTGTCTATGGGAATGGGGTAAGGTGGAGTGGTGGTACAAATCTGATACTCCATTTGGTGTGGTTCTTGATAAACATGCTCTACGGGGTGAGGGGAGGTGGGTGAGATATCGGTTAGCTGCTGCAGTGGGAACTCTGCTGGTCTACTAGCGACACTGCATGAAGACTGTGGGGATCAAATCAGAGAGATACAACGTGCATACAGAGTGTGTGTGTGTGTGTGTGTGTGTGTGTGTGTGTGTGTGTGTGTGTGTGTGTGTGTGTGTGTGCGTGCGTGTGTGTTTGAAAAGCTAACATCCTGTCAAGCAGCGAGGACTGAATTCAAAAAAGGACTTGATACAAACAGCTAATACCAAACAGGGACGTAAGCACCTACATAAATGCTGATGACATTCTCATGGATGTTTTGGGGTCCCCTCTTTAAAAGCCTATTATGTGGATGCAACAAAAAAAGACTGTTGGACAAATTAAGAAAATTCAATTCCCCAATTTAGACACAGATAATAAAATCAAAAAATTTATCTTTATAAATGAGATGCCCCTAAAAGGATCCTGCTGACAAATGTGATTGTGTTGAGGTGCTTATGTGACCCTTCTGTCTGCTGTAAATCTAATGAAAACTCTCCCTGTCCCAATGGCACAAGACTACTCTGCACAGGGAAAAGGCTGTACTTCACGTAGTCTACTGTGTATACAAATAAGACTATAGCGTGTGGAAAGGACATGTTTAACCTCCATGACATCACACTGAACATGCACATCACTGTGAAAGTATTGCAATATTTAACGCAGCATATGTCCACATGTCTCTTTGGTTAATTCAGATTCTATAATAAATATGTGTAAATATTGAATTAACTTAAAATATTCAAGATAAATGCAGCCACACCTCTTGTCCTATTTTGGCCTGATAATAAAATTCTGAATTTGGACTGTGAATCAAATTATATTTTAATATCAAATTAAAAGAGAGGCTGTGCAACCTACTTTTCCTGGTGCTAAACAGAATGCATTAAAGTGGAATACAGTCTCGAGGAAGGCACAGAATTATCATCGAGAAAATAAACAATGCTCTCCCTCAACACTTGTATTTTATTTAGTAGTAGCTGATGAGAACATTGTACTTGAATTGCAAACACTAAATACCTACACACTTTTTGAGCTTACACCATGTCCCGGAAACAAGGCTCTGCTCTTTACATATATATGTAAGCAAATAAAAATAGCAGTGGCACAGTTGGGCTGCTGAGACAGAAACAAAAAGTGGGGTGTCTGCTATTTTCCTTGCCATTACTGTGTTTACTGTTGAGCACTGTAAAATTCTCAGAAGTAATTCTCCTGTGGCGCCACTAGGGGAGCTTGCAGGCTCTTTTTTCACTCTATGCAAACAAGGAGCACATGGCAGATAGGCATAAACATAAAGCAATGGTGCATCAGTACTTCTGTTAACATTATTATTATTATTATTATTTTTATTTATTTTTTTACTATTGTAATTACAGTTTTTGTCCAGTTTGGGAAGGCATTCCAAAACTGGAATAGGACCTAGCTCTCCCCAAGTACATAGCACAGTACCATTATGCATTACACTTCTGAAATATTTAAGCTCTTTGTAGGAGTTAAGTGTGGGAGTCGTGCCGTGTCACATTGTGGGGATAATAGGGAGATTCAGTAGTGTCTGTATTAGCCGGATGACTTCCAAAACCAAAACTCCTAGGATGGTGTCTTACAACCACAAAAACTGCACTTTGTCCCAGGCATCAGTGTAATGAATGACATCAACAGCACTGTGATGTCATTTTGCTAAGTGGAAGTATGCATTTGTGTAAAAGGTTAAAAAGTACTTTCTCTTACTACAACTACAAAGGGTAGAAATGCCAAAATACCACAGCTATTGCTGTGTCAGCCACTATTTGACTAATTTTTTTTACAACAATAAAAACTTCTGCACCTGTATCTATAACTATTGCTTATACCAAATTTAGTCTATTTACCAAGTAGTTAAAAAATAATGTTTTATAGTATAGCATTGTTAGTGCTTGTACAGAAATGTACATACAAATAGGTGACCTATAAGTATCACAAGAGTAAAACTGGATTTTATTTTTTTTTTATTTTTTTTGAGGAGCAACAACAGTAGTGTTTTCTCTCCCTGCACCAGTGCAACCTGGTTCTTATTCTGAGCTAAACACCGCCCATGTGTCTGGGGCTGAAGTCAATGCCTTTGTCTGCCAACTCTGGAGGTGCCCTTAAAAGACAGGCCCATCTCTGCATTTTCTGCCTGGCTGAAGTTAACACAACACTAATGCTTCATGCTATATACTAAAAATATTATATTATAAAAAATATGTTTTAGATTGTACTTATATAAAAGTTAACCATCTATTGTAGATCGAGCTTCTTTCTCAGTTTACTATACTGGTGTCTGCTATAATAAAATTGAAGTTACTGTTTAATTATCTGTAATACAGTTAGACTACACAACACACAATTACCACGCAAAACATCATCTCAGTGTCTGTCTGGTGAAGTATTCTTTAATGTAAAACAGAGAACTCTGCAGGAAGCTTTGTAATGCCTAAAAACCTCAATTAGACCCATCAATATTTAATGAGAAGACTAGCCAGTGTGCCTTGTGCTTGAGAGCTGCATGATGTTAATTGTTAGCCCTGAGCACTGGAGACAGACAAGAGCTGACTTGGTGTGTAATGCATGGCTTTGGTCCTAACATAATATTGAGATTGGTTCTTGTCTGTGAGTATAACTTCAAGCTCAGACCATAAGACTGCACCTATACAGAGCAGACACTGAGGATTTGACAAGACCGGCATTGGTTCAACAAAAGTTCTACTGATTTCTTTCTTTTTATTCTGTTCAGACCCAGTCAGTCTGAGGTTTGCTTCAGCCTCTCAGACAGAACATCTGTCCTGAAGTGTCTGCCCCAGGGCATTCTCAGTAGGATGAGAAGTTCACTAGCATTTACTGGTCCCAAGAGAAGAATGATGTAGTGTCTATACATACATTATAATACTATTTAATATTCTCTTAAAGGCTGTGTTAGATTGGAGGTTTATTTTTGTCAAGATATAAATTAACATTCATCTTTGCAGGAGGCCAGATGGAACTGATTTTATGGTGTGTGTGACTGTACTGTAAATATGAAACAAACTATACAATACACACAGTGAAAAGGTAGAGTGAGTGTGAGCAGCAGGCCTGGCTCTCTGTGGGCCTTCACATGAGGGTGCAGGGCGGAGTGGGGCTCAAAGATTAAACAGACACTGGGGGAACATTTGACTCACCCAGCCGACTGGCCTATCTGCTCTTCCTCCTGGCTCGAGTCTGCCTCACCTTGGCATGTGGCAATCGCATTATACACTCTTCTCCATCAGGACCCAGAGCTGTCCCGGGAGGTGCCTTACACTGGGGTTTCTTTTCATTGCTTCCTGGGTAAATTGATTTTAATAGCCAACACTTGGGGCTTTTCTCACCGGCTGACTCTGTCACGCCCTGCCATATTTCCCTACTCAGGATGTCTGGGCTATTTTCCAGGGTTATTGGAATAAGATCTGACGAATCCCTTTCAAGGTCCCAAGGAGATAATCTCCTGTCATTTTTGATTTGCATCACATTATTTAAAATTTAATGTAATGGCATTAAGATATAGAGGGCCCTCCCTCTTTAGCAGGCAGAGAGGCACACATCTGCCTCTGTGTGGGTGTCTGTGTCTAAGCAGGCAAACAGAGAACAGACAGGTTTCAGATGGGCAGCCTCGTTCTCCCTATACACTCCTCACTTTCTTCTTACCTTCCTGGAGCGACCCCCACCTTCAGCCTGTTTCACTACAGCACATACTGCACAGAGATAATCAACAAATAGCTCAAAGCAGATAAAAGAGCTATCAGATCTACACTCACGAAGCAGGGAGTTTCTGAGGAGTGGGTCAAAGCCCAGCACAGAGGCCCAGGGCCAGCTACCATTCTATTTGTCAAATATGTACGTCTCTGTCTTTGAAAGCAGCAAGGGGACTCAATTAGGCTAGCACAACCATAAAGTAGTGACTTCATTTATGAATGAATGCAGTAAGACTGAGGAATGAACGTTTTAGTCAGGCTGGGACAAACAGCAACCCAATGTCTGGCTTTATTAGTAAAAGGAGCCAGCAGCCCAAAGGAATTATGCAATAAGTAGGGCAATTATGAAATAAAGAAGCATACATGACCTCACTGAGATTTGTATGTAGAACATCCATAAATATTCACCTAAAGTGATGCCCGATAGTTAAAATTTACAGTATGATGTTTAAAACCCCAATCACATTATCGGTTGTATTTGTGGCAAAGCATCTCCTGTCCATTAAAAATAAATTCAGTGGGAGTCAATTTGGGAAATGTTTGGTAATGCAGGGCAGGAATACCATGAGCTCTGGGAATGGTGCGCCCCTCCTCCTCTCCCTAAGGCATTCTCTCTTTGTTTATCTATTTGGTGTGATTAAAAATACAATAATGAATGCATATTTCTTCCAGATGAATACACAGAAGAGGCTGGCAGCAGATGAATCGAGGAGCAACGTGTTGGTAAAGAGACTCAGGTCAAACAGATTTAGTTCAGATCCTTGTGTGGACTGGACTTTCTCAGAGCGGAGTGGTGTGGACATCCAGGACTAAGGACTGGACTCAGTTAAAATCACATCAAACCCGCTGCCCAACAGAAAAAAAGACAATTCTATTAAATACTTTTGTTGCAGCATGTAATAAAGGTTGTTTTTTTTTATTATTTTCTAGTTTGGGAATACCCAGAATCTGTAACATTACTTTATGTTTTGAATGCCAGATTACAGTAATACAAAGATCTGATTTGACTTCCTTTCACTCAGTATGGCAGTAAACACTTGTCTGTCCAATCTTTACTTCTACTTGAGTATTTTACTTGAAGGTGTACTGTGTAATTTTTCTGGGGGGGGGGGTCTGCCACACTAGCTTCTTGTCACCATGGACATCCTAAAAGATTCCACAATATGGCATTCAGTGTATCTGCCTTGCATTTTATTGGAAAAAAAAGAAAAAAAGAAAAAAGTAAGCATTAATTCATGTGAGTTGGGCCATCAGAAAAATTGCATATTGCACCTGTCACTTAACTCACCTCTGTTTATGATTATATGAATATTTTTGTCATATGTTGTTGTCAACCCAAATTTACATAACTATCCATAATAACAATTGATTTGAGGTCCTGGACACGTTTGGGGTCCAGTCCTGGCAGTGCGGCCCCAGTCACCACCAGAGCTATACCTCTCTATTAGCCCTTAGCACAAATCAGCAGCAGAGGAGAGCCCTCCTCTCCTTCACAGAGACCGTCTCAGGCTCCCTGTGAGCTTTGGTTCTAAAATAGTCCAGGAAGTTTCTGTCTTAAATATGCCCCAGCAGACAGGGATTCTTGAGAAAGAGTGAAAATGTACAAGGAATTTCAGATGGAGACTATTGCAAATGCTGCAAACCATTGTCGCTCTGAGATAATAAAAGAACGTAAAAGCTGGTAACATTACCACAAACAAATGTACATAAATACATTGTCATAATATAACGTAAAAAGTCTGAAGATACACAATTTACAACAATACATTTTTCAGCAAGGTTGCCATGTCTTTTGTTGCTGGTGGGGCTGCATGTGACTAAATTTTATTTAAAAAGTAAGGAAAATGCATGCAACAGTACCCAACTGAGCTGTAACAAAAAACTATGGAATAAAAAAACTAACAGACCTGGTCTCAATAAGCACTAGAAAATGTTGTATAGTCCAATATCACAACAGCAGTCACCTCAGAGGATACTGAGGTCTTCTGCAGTTTTACGGATGCTCAAGTCATTGGCTCAGAAGTTCCAATTACTGCTGACACTTAATGGGTGCATGTGAATACAATGTGTTTGGTTTATGAAACTTATACCCATTTTCTGATTGCTTCTGAGCACATTTTCAATGTTGCACTAAACACATAACAAAACAAAATGCATAATTTATCTGTAGGGCCTTTACGAGGATTTGCAGTCTGGACATTCATGCAGTCTCTCACAGTGCATCTGGGATGGTGTACTATGGGAATGAAAGGGTCTGTTATTTCTGAAGCAGATGATGTAAAAACATAAAGGGGTTTGTAAACAACTGCTGGAGTTCCTCTGGTGAAAGGAGGATGTGTCTAAGTGACTGGCTAATGCATTCTTCTATTTTATGTCGTTCACATTGTGATGGAGGCTCGCAGCTCATCTCATATGCAGTTATCCAGCTAACTACCATCCTTCCCCTGCTGCTCCACCACTCTTTGATAAGAACAGAGGGAAATTAAAATCACCAACCTGAATTATGAATCCAATGACAAGACAGTCTCCAAAGACTCTTTCGGTGTACCATCTCTCCCAACTATTTCTCCATCCCTCTCTTTTACCCATACTTTCACTGTTGTTCGTCATTTCACTTTCAATCCCAGAGTTGTGTTTTGACTATTTCATTTTCCTCCGCCCTGCACACTTCCTTACAGAAGATCATGTGCTAGCATATTCCATAAGAACAAGAGCGAGACCGAGGCAGAGAAAAGAGAGGAAAAGTTTCAATCGCTGATAACACACAGTTTGATAAAACTGACAAGGGACTCAATTAAAGCTTCCCTGTCAAAGGAGGAGTGATATTTTATTAAGTGCCAGTGTGCCATTGGATGAGTACATCAAGCGACACATCTGCAGACGAGAGGGCTTCTCCAGCACTGTAACAGGGACACGTGTTGCCACTTTCAGAAAACATCAGTCAAAACTCACTTCATCAAGTCTGCTGAAAAATTAACACAGCTTCATATTAGGATGCTCATTCACTTCTTTATGCGCCAACCTTTGTATTTGAGGCGCAGAGTCTCGTCCCACTTTTTTCCCTTGCATTCAAACAGCTATGCACAAAGGCCTCTGGTATTAACTTTGGTTACATAAACATTAGAACAAGAGCAAGCATAGCGTAAATCTAAAGAGACAACAACTAGATGTCTACAATGTTGCTCTCATTCAGATTCAAAGTGAGAAATTGTATCTGGGCCAGTAGCACATGGTTTTGAAATGGTGATATTGTTCATTTGAATGAATACAGAGGTTTTAATACATGAAAGATATTAAGCAAAAGAGCAACACCAACAGAGGTCTCTATTAGTCTATCTGCTGCATGACTTACTTAACTTATCAGCTATACGGCATGTACAATTTTGTATTTATCTGGTGTGACCTTGTTGGGAAAACACACATTCGTTATACATTAAAACTACATACTTATTAATTGTGGTTTGTGCCTACCTTTGTATTTCCACCAGCAAAGAATTCATTTCAGAAAGTAATCGGTTTGATGCTCTCTTGAGGCACATGGATGACTTAACCCTGACGGTCCAGTCCAGTTGGGTTCATGGCTGGTTGCACATGGAATGACATCTGGCGTAAAAGTTGTCCAAATCATTGTGTGAATGGTTCCCTCTGCCAACCCCTGACAAAGTAAGAAGGAAATAATTTAAATACACAATTATACAATTGTGTAATAATAGCTGCAAAAGTAATAATAGTTGTAGTAGTGTTGGAAACTGAAAAAATCAATATATAAACTTAACCTAGTACGTATACTGCATGTTCAGCAAGTTTCCTACTACTTACAGTTCCTTTTCAAATAAAAGTAAACTTAATCCTAGGGAAAATGAAAACACATTGCTAGTGTTGTAGAGCCGTTTCTCTGATGTGCCTGTGAAAGACTGTGGTGTTACTGTAAGATGAAACTTTAATTCTGATCTGGCTCTTGTAATTGAGATTGCTGCTGCTGCTGTTGTTGTTGTTATCCACAGTCTTGTTCACCCCTGCTGCCACTCACACACACACACACACTGTACATTTGTGTATGCATAGACTTACACACATATAGCATGGTTACATATGTGTTTTACTGCAAATAGATAGTGTATATGTGCGCATGGCCGAGTTGACACTTTCTGGTACAGGAGAGCAGTGCTGACCATACATAATCTGTTTCATCTAGAACAAAAGCTCAGTTGGAAGACACAAAAGGCCAGGTTCAAAAGCATTGCAGGCATCGGTAGCCCAGGCTTGGATACATGAAACAATCAGTGTAAACTTGTCCAAAACTAAGAGCACTGTGATGCACCTACAACAATAGACATCCAAGGATCTGTCGACACAAGGCAAGATTAAAGGGCCGGCAGGATCAAACACAGAGCTGGTGAGTTGGTGATTAGAAAAGATTGTTTTTGTGGAACTATCATTGATTAATATGTTGTTTTCAAGATGAATGATGATTAATGTATGATGTGTACATGTTTGTGGAGGCAGAAAAGCGCTTGGTACAAACAGTATGATGTTTGTGAATAATTTCCTCACATGTTCACATCATTTTCTTAGTGCAGGCTGTGATAAAAGTACAAGGGTGACGCTCATTGTAAAGCCACATTTCAATGACAGATACTATAGAGGCTTCCACTGATCTAGCCAACATCCAGTTTGGCTTTAATAAACAGCATAAATATAAACACAAGGGGAAAAGATATAAATTGTTGATAGGCCACTGCTGCAGGTATACAGAGGACTGTAAATAAACAGAAAGGAGGGATGTTCAGTGGCACTTGGTATTGTGCAGCCATGTTTTGTGCTATATACACATAATCATAGGCCAGAGACCTATTCATACTTAGTAACTTGAAGCAAAGTTTCATTATCAATAGCTCCGCTACACTACATGCACAAAAACATATCAGCAGTTTAATTGTGAACTAGTAATAATAAATGTATATAATTATATACTATATATTATGTTATATAGTATATATACATATATATATATATAGAGAGAGAAAAGGGGTTCAGGAAATAAAAGTAAAAGTGACACAAGTCCAGTCCATCATCCAGTGTAGACAAAGGATGATGTTAAAGTTTCAGAGACAAAAAACAAGGTGAGTTAAAAGGCATGTTTATGGCAGTTGTGCTGGAAAGGACTGGGTATAATCATAACTAGGTTTTACAAATCACCACAGGTACACATTGTCAGTCCTGAAGGAAACCGCATACTGACAAACACACCCACTACTTCATATCATTTTCTCTTTCAACAGTCTACATTACATACAAACTTTTATTTACATTTGGAGCCAGACTGAACTGGTGACTAAACAGATTCTGCTATAACCACATGGTAAAGTTTGAAGAGTAGTTTGAAACAACAGGCTAAGCTCTTGATGTTACTCCAGTTCCTTCGGTCTCCAGTTGGGGACACAGTAACGAGCTGAACATAAAGAAAACTGACAAGACTGTGATATGAGAAACGAATACTACTTCTACCATTGCATGCTTTACTTTGATACGCTCCCTCATGTGGTTAGAGCCATTTTGATTTCCAGAGCCTGTAGTGTACTTAGACACTTTTCTCCTTTAAAATCCAAGTACGAATTTTCATTGTTCTCTACCTAAGTTATGTATGACAAACGCCTGGGGCCAAATCACCATCAAAGCAGCACATCGCAGGAACACTGCGCTTCCAAGCTTCTTAGTGATGACAGATGTCACTTTTGAAGTGAGCAAGGGGATGAAAGTGGTGGGGATGTGACGGGCAGCGTGAGGACAGCTTCTCCACCGCGACCTGCCATCATCAGTGCTTCAGAGGTGTAATGGAGAGAGACTGCAGGGAGACTGGAGGGAGGCTAGAGAGGCCTGCAAGTCTCGCCAGCCGTCTGAGGTGTCTGTGTCAGTGCCCAAAGAGGCCAAGCCTTAAATGTCATACCCACGTAGTGCATGAGAAGCCAGCACCCAAGTTGGCAGCATATCAGGCAGCCGGTCCACAGAGCAACTACTCCCCGAGCCAGCCAGACACACATCACACCTCAGCCTCCGATGGGGATGGAAGTGTCTCCCTGTGTTACACTGGCTGCTCTGCCAGTGAATTCATCAGGGTATAGAGGGAATAGCTAATCTAAGGGAACCAGCGGCCCAGAATCAAAGGGCCACTGGCTTCTGTCTTCCTTGTGTATAGCGCTGCTCACCTGGGTACTATCCCCGGTGTAACAGAGCAGGCTGCAAAAGGACTTGGTAAACAAGGCGAAGCAATGCAACTTTCAAACAGAGAGGCAGGTAGTGCAGGGAAACCAAAACAAACTCTTAACTCTGGAAATCTACTGAACATTTCCCCCTGCCTTCCCAACTGTTCCCTGTGTCTTTATTGTGGCTTGATATGTCACCACTGTCTATATCTCCTACTTACTCAGGACTTCAAGTGGCTGTCTCTATTTTGTTGGGCCATAAATTATTCAGTGCCATGTGTCTTCTTAGTATCTGCGCTTTCCATTGGGTTGCTATCTTATCCCCTTTCCTGAAAGAGGGGCTGGCGCTTTGAGACAGAGTTTGCAAAAGGTAACACAAGAACTTCAGCACCGACAACCACTTTCTTAGTAGGAGCTCTTGTCAAGCATATATATTTGTTCCAGCACAAGGAAAATACAAAAAAGAGACGAACAGGGAAAAAAGTTGTATCTGAATACAACATGGAAACCAACAAGCTCCACTGCTGCTACTACAACAACTTGGACCAGTGTTCGGAGCCAGAAATAATGTCAGTATTCCACATAGAGCAGTGTGTGTTTGCTAGCACATGCAGCCAGAGTTGTGTTTGTGTGTGAGGTTGTATGTAAATAGCCATATGAGACTGCATAGCATTACTGTCCACACTGAAGAGGTGACCTGATCCCAATTAATCACACCGTCCCAGGGAGAACTGTCACATCTCATCTCCGTCAGCCCCACCATCATGTTCTGTCGTCCTCCTGTCATCCCCTGTTCATCCATCTATTCATTCTCTCCAAAGTATTTATTCACCCGAGCCGCTGCCTCCTCCTTGTGCTCCCTCTGTTTGTCCAAACACACAGGGTTCTGAAATGACAGGTCAGCTGCCACAAGCAACTCAGGCCCCACCTGTCCTACAAATTCTTCTCCCACCTTTTGTTTGCAGCAAAATGTTAAACTGTATTACACTGAGATATAATTCCATCTGACTTAAGTTTTGCAAACCTTTAACCAGCATAAGAGTTGCACAATAATAATACAACAAAAAATGTATGTCCAAATTTGAGCCCATTTAAGATGAATAAAATGTGGTAATAAATAAACAAATAAAGAAATCAGTTTGCCACAGGATTATCACAGTTCATAAGAACAAAAAAATGTTTTAAACATTTATATAATTATGTAAATTATTAAAATACATTTCTGCCTTTGCAGGTGTTGTGTGCCTGGCATTTGAATGAATTTACAATACCCCTGCCATAAGTTTGTATAAAGCACCAGAATTATTCATAACATTCATACAAACATCATTGGGTTTATAATTTTCTTTTGTATCAAAACTAAGAATAACTGCCAAGATCTAGAAAATGGGGGTGAAATTGAGGCAACTGTTGTACATATGCCATGATGGATTGAAAGGTTTTGTCTAGGGAGCACTTTTAATGGGAAAGAGGTGGAGAAAGGTATGTCCCAGAACTCTATAAAACTCCTCCTCTCAGATCGTCTGGGGTATTTCCCTAACCCTGCCTGTAAAGTATGGAACCACATTCACATAAAAATTAAAATTAGGAAAAAATGCTACAGTGGGATAAGTATTTGAACAATAATGAGGCCCCATGCGGCTTCTCTCATCTTCTAAGCTAATCATCAGGTGAGTGAGGAGGGCTTTACTCCAAGTATGCAACTTACAGATCTATGTATGCGTGCCACAACGCACTACTGTCTCCTGTTATACAGTTCTAGTATGCGCATAGCTTATATGCACTATGTATCTATATACACTATGCAGTACTATTGTGATTACACAATATCATCCCATTTATTTTTAATCCATTTGTATTAGGAGCAATCTGTCACTTTGGATGCATGTTACACAGTATTGATTACCACAGATTTTTTCTTAATTCCTGTTTATTTTGATTTTACACTTACACGTCTTTTAAGAGGACATATTTAGTGATGCATTAATGCGATACTGGTATCGGATATCAGTGCCGATATTGAACATATTGGTGGATTAGATATTGGCTTCAGCCGATACCCCATTTTGGTCTATAAATTGACGTAATAAGACAATTTACTAGCCAATGATGCCTCATAATATTAAAACTTGTATTTTTACAAAACTGTTCAGTAGTTTAAAACATATTTGGATCATTTTTACCATACGCTGCTTGAAGCGTTTAAAAGAAATAATTTATATTTTCTGTCTCTGCTCTAGTGTTGGTTGATATCTGGCATTAGCAAATATTTAAAACCAAAGTACTGACATCGGTATTGGGACAGAAAAAACTGACTTGGTGCATTGCCTAGACACCTAAAATCAACTGTAATGAGTTTTTAACAGTGTTATAATGGTGTGTTTCCTCATCAGTAAACTGCTGAAAAAGTCATGCTCTGGGTCATACATGTAGTGTTACATAAGTACATTTATCTATATATATGTTAAATGTTTCACACTAAATACAGAGGGAAAAAAACATCCATAGCATCTCCTTTCAGATTTCAAAAGCACACAGGCTTTTCCCTCATGCATATATATATATATATATATATATATATATATATATATATATATATATTTAAAAATATATTTTCTGTATTATTATTTCATGGCGGTAATTTACATTTCCAGACTTTTCACGGTCCAGTTACTTCGATGTCAACCTATGTACAATACAATGTATATGATTATGAGATACAAAGTGGAATGACCTTGCAAAGCACGTTCTCCTCCTAAACCCATAGTCTACTATTTGAATTAGTCCCAACTCTCTCTCACACACACACACACACACACACACACACACACACACACACACACACACACACACACACACACACACACACACACACACACACACACACACACACACACACACACACACACACACACACACACACACACACACACACACACACACACAACCTGGACTGTATTGTTTACCTGCAGGTTAAAGGTCTGAAGTCAGTGACAGGTGGAGGAGCTGTATGGGTGGGGGCAGATGAATATGCACATAGAGAAGAGGGGGACGGAGAGGAAAAGAATGACAGTACAAAGTGGAGGGGGCCAAACGGGGGTCACCGAATGATGAGGGGTTAAATGCCACAAATGCCATGTCTCGAGGCCTCATATAGACAAGCTCTGCACTGCTCCCAAGGTCAGGCAGAGCACACATGCACCTGTGCTATGGTAATGGGGCTGGTTGGATGGTCGTCTGGTTGCTTAGAAAGCTCTCATGCACACTAGTCTGGTCAGTTAGAGTGTGCTGTCTGGAGCAAGTGGTGGTGCAAAAATACTCTGTCTGCTTTTGATAATAGGGATTAGAGGGACAGTCATGTATTTAGCCTCGTCCCAGGATCAGCATGTAAAGTGGGATTGTGGTAAGGATGAGCTGCTATTTGTGTAAGAACAGAAATATATAAGCATTTACGACTTATAGTGTTGCCTTGGAATATATTGATATATTGACTTATATTGACAGATCATGTTTTTTGATTCAATTCTATTTTGCCCTATTAACAACAAGTAAAACTGCTTTCATTAGAGAGTCCATATTATGGCATTTTCTGATCTATGTTATAATGTTTCTTCATCAAAACACACCTGGAGTTGTGTTTTGTTTCATTCACACATGTTTAACGTGCCTTGCGTATAGGATGAGTTCTTCTCTCAAACAGAAAACACTCTGTTCCACCTTGTGATGTCATGTGGTAATACAAGAAATGCTCCACTGTGCTTTTACACCTTCACTAGAGTCATTTGGATGATTTCAGACCTGGAATTTCCAGTCTTTGTGAAGTAAAAGTAAAAAGTTAGCTGTTAACTTGAAAACTTATGCTTCATGACATCACAAGGTGGAACAGAATATTATGAGCATTGGACTGGTAGACAGACTAATAATAAAATATTACTCAAATGTGTGAATAAAACAAAACACAACTCCAGATATGTTTTTGGGAAGGTAACAGCATTATAACATGGATAAAAGCCAATTTTGCATAATATAGGATCTTTAATAAAAATACATTTTGTAGAGCTATATAAACAATAAATACTTTAACACGTTTACTTACAGAAGACTGGCTAAAGATCTCTCGATTGAAAAGAGCCGAGTGTATACTGACAGTTAGAAATGACTGAATTTTGATCTGAATTAAAACTTGATTAATCGTAAACTGCATATTAGTAAGAATCTATTATTCATTCTTTTCTACCATAGCAGAAATCCACATTAGAATTAAATGCCCAATTTTATTTAGCAAGATTTAGTGATGCTTTATTGCAAGTGTAATTCTTACTTAGGCCTGTTGTGGTATAGAACACAGCTATTCAAATTAAACACCCCGTCAACAGATGTTTGCAATGTAGTGCTGCAATAAAAACATTGTATGGAACAGTGCTGGAATCCCCCTGCTAAAATGTGATAAAGGACAAGCCAAGTAGCCGGTTGGACATGCCAATGACTGACCAGCATGCACCAAAGTCCTGCCTGCCTGCCAGCTAGAGCCCCAGATGGCTGACCAAACTGTGGTCAATGGAGCCTGCGGGAGGTGGCAATATAAGGATCCTTGATTATCAAAACCACCACCGTCACTATGGCAACGAAAATGTGAAATGTTACACCGGACCCAGCCAAGTCTTCAATTAGGACAGTAGGGTGGCAAGAGGACAATATGTGCTATCTCCATTCCAGCAGGGGAGACAGACCAGACAATGAACACAAAACCAGCACATATTTTAGCGTGGCTTAATTGCGTGCATTCGAGCATAGCCGTCATCCTTGGCCCAAAAACAGTACCAGGACCGGACCACGACATGGCTAAGTGTCTGATCCTTTGAGCGCTTCCAATCTCCAGTAAGTTTGTCATCTATACCATTATTGTCCTGTGAACTTAACAGGCGCAGTCAGCCTTCAGCCAATTAAAGGGCAGCATCAGCATTAGGCGGGAGTGTCGGGTGTATGAGACAACCAATTAAAATCACTTATGGCTAGGGTAATATCCCGTGATTTAGGCCTGAACAAAACGGCTTTGTGAGGATTATCCCTAGTGTAACGTGATCTCATTCTCTTCCTCTCACACAGTTTCCAGGAGCTGAGTCAGTCTGAACACTGTACATACATAAGCACGCACAAGAGGGACGACAGGACAACTATGTGTCTGTACTGTCCATCTATGCCAGTGTTTCCCAAACCGCACTCCTCTGCAGTCTAATGTTTACTTCGTTTAGAGTCATATTTCATATCTGTCTTCCTTTAGAACTCTTTAGAAGTATACCTTAGTCATGTATTAGAGTCATCCACTGTGGGACCATCCTAAAGAAACCACAACTTATTCCCAGTGATCATGCATTTCTGTAAATATGGTTTAAGTATCTATCTATCTATCTATCTATCAATCTATCTATCTAAACACCTCCTGTATCCAATCAGACAAAACTCTGGCCTCCTGAATGGTGGGGGGGGTATTCTTGTAAACATAGTGCAATAGGTTACTAAAGCTGGTTAACAAGATGTAATGGCATACAATCTATGGAAGCAATCACAATCGCCTTTAACAGTACAACAAAGTGACTGTTACATAAAATAAACACACAGTTTGTCTGTGTAATGCTGTGTAATATTGTCTGAGATCTCTAGTGGTATTTGTGTAAGTGTTACGAGAAGCAGAACATGTCCACATCAGGAATGGGCACAGTTAAAATAATAGTACAACACAGATGACAGTAATTAAGCTGTAATGCAAATATTGTTTCTGGCAGCCATTAAAATATATCAGTCTAAAACAAAACTGTGCTGTCTGCCAAACGGTATGACAGAGATACCCAGCATGAAAACATTAGTCCAGCAATTTTAAACCTTGCACAAATCACTCTACAAAGCGCCACACGGAACAAAGCAAACTGACCTTTCAAATGATTAAGCTGAAACATTATCATCATATTCCTGTGTTTTTTCCTCCCTTAGATCAGAACAACTGCTTTGCCAGTTCGGAGCTGGCAGTGCCAAAATCCCATCTATGATTTCAGTTCTGAGAGGCCAAGCTGGCTGCTGCCCATCTGGAGCGGGCCAAATGTCTGCTCCACTCAAACTCTGCACACAGTGGTGATTACTGCCACGGAGCAGCGGTCACGGCACTGCGGGTATAAATATAAGCCTGGGTCTGATCCCTCTTGTTCCTAACCAGAGAGTTTGGAGATGCTGTGAAAATGGAGCACAAAGGCTTAAGAGTCTCTAAGGGTAAGTGAGCAACACGGCCACTATTCTACCTCAGTTTTGTCTGGCCAGCTGGTGATGTATGACCAGATGAGGGTGGCTGGGCAGCAAATGATGTCTGGGCAGCAAATAACAGGCCTGAGCAAGGGAACAGAGGGACAGAGCACGCTGGCACTACAAGCAATGGTGGCAGCGAAATGCAAGCAGGAGCAGGGGTGTGGACAGAGGCCATGGGGCACTGCTTCAAATTGACTGAGAGATTAAGCTGCTCTGTCTACGGGAAATGGGGCTGGAATTAGTTTAGCAATTAGTAGTGTGAAGTAAGGTGTGGTCAATGGAACTGCTATTTCAGAACTTTAAAAAATATTTTGGTTGTGCTCCATCTAAAGGCCTAAATATGTCCAAAGACCTCATCTAATTTAGCCCCATAAGTGTTGGCATTCTCCAGTGGACTGACTTCTACATACACACACTCCCACAGCCTTTGCGACTATGGCTCAGACTGGTTGCTTCATGCCCAATCCTGCATTAGAGTGTGCGTCGAGGGTTAAGCTGTTAATGCTGCCAGCTGTGCATCACTGGCCCCTCCACACAACCGCTCCACTGTCCCCCCCAGAACAATGCAAATGCACACCCACGACTGTAAGGGGTGGGTTCGGGGTGGCACCCAGGGGGGTAAATGTGGATGTAGTGCCATCTTGTGCCAAGTGTTCCAACCTGCCTTCCAGGGCAAACTAAAAAGAACAGTTGTTGTAGTGAGCTATATTGTGAGTGCTCTAAATGAGTGCTGATGTCACTTCAACACTGGAACAAATATAAATTTACTAAATTGAGAGAATATATGCTTTAAAATTGTAGCAGTTTCTGATTTTCATTTTATAGTTGATATTGCCACACAACCAAAATAAGACAGTTCTTTTGGTTGTATGACAAGGCATAATTAGGATAGTAAAAAATACACACACCATAAGTAACAGTTTTTATTTTTGGCTACTATTACATGCACTTAAAGGTGCACAATGTAACTATTGGTTACACAAGCGGTGGGTAGCCACCTGGTTGTCTCACTGGAGACCCCGGAAAAAAAGAAAATCTCAATGGGCTATCCTCAACTAAATAAATTTAATTTATTGCTTTGTCTGGAATGTTTCACTGTTTGATATTAAACATCTGTATCTTGCATTTATTAAATTACAGGAGTTTATATTGCTAAAAATATATTGGCAAACATGCATTTTTACTGTAAGCATGGTCACTTCTCCACAGATCTGACATGTACTTTGATCAGGTGCTGGTCTATGGAGGTGGATAAATGCTGTGGAATAGTTCAGGCAAAGCAGTAACATCTCTATGGAGACAAAAGTTGGCAGATCCTCCTCCATAGTACTCCTTTAAGTAGATGTAACTTATTTCCAAAAAACAAAGCCTACAGTGCCTGTGGCTTCTTATGCTACGGGACGTCAGAGTGTACAGTGGTGTAAAACACAGCAGATAAGGGCATGGCTGAGCTGGCGACACAGTTTTCTCAGTTAAGCTGATAATTGCCCTTATTGATGCATAAAAGATTTCCCACAGTGCCTTGTGAAACACCATTAGAAGGCAGGAGCTGAATGGTTCATGAGCTGACTCCAAATGAGAAAGAAGGATAAAAAAAAACCCTGAAGATTAATAAGACTTCCCCTGGTGTGTGATAATAACATGTGAAGGAGTGTGAGTGCGGGTTTGTGTGTAAGTGTATTTCCAGCAGTCTCTCAAGAGTTCCTATAACTAAAAGTCATTATTCACACGAAAGTAATCTATTCAGAATCGCACACGGAGGGCCAGATATGTAATGCCACTTAGCACACAGAAAGGGCTGATGGTCATTAATCACTAGAGCCCTCCTTTGCTTAAACTATGGGTACTGAGGCCGAAATGATGAGGCTCTAAACGCCGCCAGAGACCACAGCCAAGGAAGACACTGTGATGCCAAATCTTCCATGTAGATGGCTCTGTGGAGAATGACATTAAAATAAGTGGCCCTAATAAGGTGAATGTTGGCCTTTCCTGATGCCCATTAGCGCCCTCAGCTCTCTAACAAAGACTAGTACCCACAGAGGGCCAGAAGAACAGAGCAGTGCTACTGCAGCAAGGACAAGCGTGACTCTGGGAACAAGAGAAAGTTAACTAAACTAAAATAACATTCAAAAGGAGGCCTTATGGATCTACTTACTTTATTCCAGTAAGAATAAAAAAGACAGTACAGCTGACAGTGTTAAATCAACAGACTTTAAGCAAGAGCAGAATATTGAAAATCTAATACTAATGCTACATCAACGTAGTCCACATCTAAGCAGGCAAACATGTATGACCAACAGAAGAAAAAAAAAAAGGTTTTTGGTCATCATTCTGTGCAGTTAATTAAGATTTTTTTTTTTCTAAATCGACTAGGTTTTTCATTTGTGTGTTCATTTACCCACGCCAAACTATGTAATTTCTCAGAAAAAGAGGTCAAGAAATTCCAGACAGGAACAGTCAGTGAAAGACGACACATGAGTTGAGTTAAGAATTCTCTTTGTCTTAGATTTCCTTGTTCATTTGCCATTCTTGAGCTCCACAAAGGGAATTGGGGCATCCTCTATGTTTCAATACAGTTCGTTGCAGATTCTTTAATTAAGACAAACACAAAAACAGCAAATCAGAACCACCATCTGAAATATCATCAGTTCACCTGGGCACTGAGTAAGGAGTTGTGTCGCTCTAAACTTTTCTTATTTCTGAACATTTGCAGGTGAGTCTGTGCTGGGCTCATCACAGCCCCAGTGCCCTGGCATAAGGCAGAAGGAGAGGTGAGGGGTCAGGGCGGGGCAGCCGTGACCCTTCCGTCTGAACGCCACTGTGTCATCCTCTGGTCAAGGCAAACAAACAAGGCTGGCCCCGGGGTGAAGGGGTCAGAAGGTGAACGGGTGAATGGGTGATGGGGCTCAGTAGGGAGCAATGCCAGGTCAGGGGACAGTGCGGGCAGGAGGTAAGGTTTGGTAGAAATATGATAGACTTAAATCAGTTTTAAGACTTTTTTAAATTTATTTTTTATTTATTTATTTATTTATTTTGAATTAAAAAGTAATTAGTGTACAACTTCAAGGTCATGCACAGCAGCCAGACTGTTTTATATTTTCACGATAAAACCGTTCAAAGATTGGTGCCAAAGTCATCATAGGCAAATATAAGGAAGATAATTCTCACCCTCTCGGTTTCATTTCTTGAGAGCTGCACATTTTTCCGAAGTTGTTTTGTATAATTTAAAGAGACTGTAAGTGTATGTGTGCGTGTGTGTCACGGTGTGTCTCTGAACTACCTATATTTACTATTGAAAGTGAATTCTTTATGAGAGCACCGATATCAAAGACAGCAGGATCAAAGAGGATTTAATAAGCTACCCACTGTTCTATGAAACCTCAACTTTCATCTCATGCATTTTCTTTGAGTTTTCTTCATTTTGGGCTTTGGGCCAAGAGCTGACACTAAAGACAAACACGTGTAGTCACATTGTCATTCTCTATTCCTCTAATTTGTTAGTCTGTAAACCGTGCATAGCAGAAGGTCCTTGTGGTTTGCCAGTGTGTGTTTTATCAAACTGTGTCAGCTTTAGAGAACTCACATCTACCTGCCCCTCTTACATCCCTGGATCCAGAGCTTGAGTCTGAATAACATCACTCGCTAGTGGTTTGGACAAGAGGAGGCTGATTAGAGAAAACAGTAATGGTTACTATGAGAAACAGGTGAACATTCTTTTGTATGTTTCATTTGACTTGTTCATGAGGATGTTGAAAAGGTACATTACATCATTTACATTGAAACAGGTTTGGTCTCAACAAGGTAAAATATTATTCATTTAGTTGGCATACTTTGTGAAATACAAACTAACTAATGAAACTTATTTTCATTTGTAGCTGAAATGGATATTGTGTTATTTGGATATGTTGTGTTTACAGTTGCTTACCAACAGTGAGTACACAAACATTACACAACAACATTCAAAAGAATGTCATTCTAAAAAAAAAGAATATGGCACTTTTTCAAGCCCATAAGCTTGCAAATTTTGAATCATCTGCAGCTGATAACTAAATGACTACATTTACAATAATGTAAAATCCATCTGGGCAAAAAGGAGTGGAAAAAATAAACAAGAATTACAATATTATCAGGGCACATGCTTATATTACATTCTTACAGTAAATGAGGGATTTGCACATTTCCCAATAAAAACAATAATTCAGATGTGTGTTAGGGACGTAGTTAAAGAACACATATGCTCAGATGCAACCAATATATGCCCTAAAATTTGGAAATCAAATTTAACTTATACAATTAATAACATACAAGAAGCATAATTTCTGAATTTTATGTACATATAGTTAGTAACAAAGCATTAAATAGAGGTAAACATGACAACAACATGGCTAACACTCCATCCGTACCATAGCTCTGGTCTGTCCCAGGAGGTGCTGGTCCCATAGCTGGTCCCATGAGGCCGAACCTCCCCAGCTCTGATGTCTCCTGTCTGCACAGTGTCTGTACACCCTCATGTATTCAGCTCCCTGAGGACAGCAGCCGAGTGCAGGTGACATGTTGACACAACAGGAGCTACACTACTATGAGACTACTGCTGTACCCATCAATACTTTGAATACACATAGCATGGATAAAGCCTCATATGTCGCAGTTCAGTATTGGAGGGAACAGTCACAGAGGTGAGATGGATACAGGATGAATGGAGTTTAGCATACAAAAGTGCACAAGGAAAAGTTGCACCAAGAGCCTGCTGCATAAAGTACCCCAAGAACTCAAAATGTAAATAATTCCAACGGGATTCTTCACACCCTCATATTGCATTGTAAAGAGTTTGGTTGCTGTGGGTTATACATTACACAAGTAATTATTACATAAAAAAACAATTCCAAGATGAACACAACTGGTTGTTTTAATGTTTGCTTAGAAATTATCACCTAGTTAAAAGATATTTATGAAATTTGTGCAGGTGCTCAGTAGAGCTATGTTAGTGGACAAAACGTAAAACTACCATGCATCATTATTAAAAAATTGTATTGTGATGATGTTGTGGGAGATCATGTGATTGACAATAGCCTCCAGTACATTCTCATGTCTTGAAACAATCTAATAATGTGATCTTTCATTAAAATATAAGTAGCTGGGAGCAAGTTAAGACTAAAGGAAGCGGAGCAATAACCTTTTCTCTTTTCGGCAGGGGCCATTTTGAATTTTATATATACCAGCCACTAGGGGGCCACCCCAACTTGTATCCTTGGATTTTTAAAAACCTTAGGCCCATACCTAAGACCATGCCAAAAATCTAAAACTTTTTCAGAAGTGCACAGTCCTCATGATATGTCACAAATTCCCTTCCAACTAAAGTGTGACTGTGAATTTCCTATTTATCCTTTTCTTTTTGGAGACATTTTCTTTGCTGGGTGATTAGGCTTGCCCCTGGTTTATTAAGCTGTGTTTACTGAGATGATAAAACAACATCATCAATCATTCTTAAAGACTAGTGCTCCGATGGGGAGCATTAGAATGCATTACAGATGTCACGCATCATCAGGCTAAACATCTCATTTCCACCTCGCTGTGAGCCGTGTCTGGGGTCCCTGTGTCTGTGGGCTGTTTAATGTGCATGTGTGTTTGCAAGTGTATTTACGCCTAAGTGCTCCGCTGACCATTCTCCCTGGGGCGGGGGATCCATCACTGTCCGGCCTCTTTGGGTGACTGCTTTGTGCCCTGGAGCCTGCCCTGGATCCTCTCAATCCCTCCCCAGGGTCACTGTGAGTGTCAAGGGATACACAGCATCACCCTACTCCCATACAAAGCACCATGACCTCAGGGTTCATCTAAGGTACTTATTATGTGTAGTCTCTTTATAAGCTATGGCACAACAGCAGAATTGAGATTTGTTTACATTGGGAAGATTCAAATATGAAGTCACTCATTTGGCATCCTTAATTATTAGGTGTAACATTCATTTTGATTTCATGATACATTCAATCAAGTGTAAATAATAATCACACCAACAGAACTACAAGCTTGCATTCTTTCATTTAATAATGTGCCTTATGACAACTGATTTAGTGAAGGAATTAAGGGCTGTGAACCAAAACAGCAACATACAAAATTAGGTCAAGAAACAAATGATAATGCATTTTAGTTCTTGCATTTTACATAGAGGTCTGTGCAGATATATAGTGTTACATAATTATAATTGTGGATAAATTTTCATGGATGTTATGTGGCAAGTCATGAATGTATAACTGGAAGCTATTGACTATTTCTGAGCAAGTTTGTGGAGGGAGTGGCCGGACAAATCGTAAGTCCATATCTTTATTAATTCATACACAATCTCTTATCCCTCTGCCCTAATAACCACAATTACTACAGGCTCACCACCCACACTTATACAGTCATATTAAAGGCAGTGCTTTGCTGTCATAATTAGCTCTGAAATATTGATGTGTAGAACTTCTCGTGTGGTCTGGAGAACAGGCCTTGAGGACAAACTGGGTAGAAGAAATCATACATGTTGTGAAGCTTGTGAACTCGAATCACAGATAAATTATTGAGTGTCATAATTAGCATGGCACACTGGGTTAGCACACTTGCTCACGCTGCTAGAAGCATTTGTGCAGGTAAAATTAGCACTGAGATGTCTCTAAAGGTGTATAATTAAAATGCTTTGGAAATTTCCTCATGTTGACCTTTTGCTCAATATGTTTCAATGTTCAGTTAACAAACGATGTGATGAAATTATAATGAATATTGCTTGTTTTTTATGGAAATAGGCCACACATTCAGGTAACAAGCAACCAAGACTCACGCTTGAGTGATTAAAGGATTCATAAGGATTCATTTAGCAGTTGTGATTAATTACATTTCATTTGCATCATGATGATTAAGATATATAGTTATGCTTTTTTGTTTGAAGAAAGCGCAAGTTAAAATTATCAAGCAAATCTACTTAAGAATGTGGAATAGTACACTGTCTGAACACTTGTCAAACACAAAAACCTTTAAATGAATGTTTTTTTAAAAAAGCATCTGTTCAAACCAACATTATATAAAATCTGGTGCAGAGTCCGACACCTGTTTGTCTCCATGGAGATGGTACTGTTTTGCTTGGAAATGTTTCACTGTAACACAATAACATGCCCATGGACACAAGCAGGTGGTGGACCCTCCACCAGGAAGGTTGCCGGCATTCCAGTGCACTTTTGACAGCAAGACTAATCTTCATCAAAATCTGCATCAACTTCAGACTATCCTCAAACAAAATGACAGATCACTTCGTGAAACTATCGTCTACTCATAGACTGGCAGAACAATCAACTGCGAGATAGATAAATAAAGCAAATCTTAAACCCTGAGTTACCAAAACTGTCTATACTAGTATAACCAAGCTGCCAGGCCTGTGAAGCCATGGACAGTACAACCCCCAAGTAACACACAAATGAACTCCTTCCACTCTCTGCTTCCTCTGGTGTCGACTAAATGTCAACTCTCCTGACATACAGCCTTGTTTGCAGCCAATGATTACCTCATAGCTAATTAATCCTGATTCAATCAATGTGAACTGTTGTGCTACTGTGTATTTGTGTGCGCGAAGGGCAGAACAACAGCGTGAACAGGGGAGGCAGCAGTAAGTTAGATGATGATGGATGAGAGCTGGGGAGAGGCCTGTTCTAATCAGCAGGACCTTTTCCCTCTGGGGGGTAGGTGGCAGTGCGGAGGGTTGTGGAGGAGATGGAGATGTATAAAGAGTGCATGTGTGCATACAAAGAGGCAGTGGCGAGTGGACAATACAAAGACAGATAGAAATTTAAAGGCCCTGTATATACCCGATTTTCTTTCCATGTCAAAATTTGTCTTGCCCACATATATATTATATAAGCAACTCTTGAGGTCAAGGCTTTGGTTTTGGGTCATTCTTTCAATAAACTAATAAACCTTTCTGGACTGTAAATCAACACATTTGCCATTCTTCCGAGAGTCCTGATACTATCAGTTTGATGTTTGTGGGTTTTGTTTGTCCCTGCTATTCTGTCGCTGTCATTCTCTAAATAAATGCAAGTACATAAAGTACTCTTTGTTATAGTGAACACGACAGCCAATAACTGTTCTGGATGCAAGTTTTCAAGTATCAACCCACCGACTAAAAATGCAAAGCCCACCTAACACTCAAAGTTGCTCCAACACCATATATAACTTAAATTGGGAATCAGAAAATAAGATGATTAACTGCCCATAGCTTGAGTAAGTCTTGTTCAACTGATTTCTCTCTAATTAAGGGCACACATATGGAGCATGTATGTGTAACCTCAGTAATACTCAGAGCGCAGCATGGCTGTCTAAGATATGACTTTGGATGCAATCCAAAATAGCATTGGACTATTTCTACCATGTCCTTTAATTCCCGCCACATATGGGGTTCAGCCATATCAAAATGAAAAATTACACAAGATGCCATGTTTGCTGTCCCCTTCTGTTCATTAGCGCTGTCAGAATTGTCCCAAGACATGTTTGTTGGCTGGAATGACTTAAGATACAAGAGCATGCTTAAAAGATTCAGACACAAACCAAATAAATGAAATGTGTATGAGTAAACAGGTTATAAATACAAGTAATTAGATAAGGGAAATGACAATATGAGGACAGAAGCAAATTAGATATGACCAGTCTATGCAGAAGGATTTGGACAACAGTATAAAAGTATAAAATCAAGCACATAGATAGATTATACTTTACATTGAACAATTGCATAAATTTCATTATCACTCTTTGCAGACTGGGGATAAACACCAACACTAAGCTTAAGGCACTGCACAATATAGGTAAATACATCAATCGTACATGCCTGTACAAATGCATAGGGGTATTGCATTGCTGTGCCAAGGACACTGCCAACTCAGTCCTTGTCAGTAGAATCTGTTGTCAATAGATGCTCCCTACAACGGGCAGATAGCCAGGTGGATGGATAATACCACAATGTGTTGAGCATTCAAATCTCCAGGTTCCATACTGATTGTAAACAAACTTCCCTTGCATTAGAGATTTGCCTCTCTTTACACTCTTGGGCTACTTCAATTCATTCGACAATATATTTTTGGACATTAAGTGATGCTTTACATTACATTATTCATTCACTTCAGCCATAGCCATAGCTGCCCTGAGGTAGACTAAAAGAAACAAGGCTGCCAGTATGTTCTATCAGCCTCTGTGACACCACCAATCACTCACACGCCACATTCATACACAGGCAATGTGGGTGAAGTCTGTGCGGGGATCAAACTACCAACCTTTAGGTCGACTGGCAATCAGGGAAAGAAATCAATCCTATGTGCACCTCCATATAGTGTAGTGTTATGCAAAACCATATACTATACTGCAATTTATTCACAGCCTATGAGGTCATCTGTGTGTTGCAGGGTGACACAAACAGCGAGTTCAGATTGTAAACACATTTTCCTCTTATGCATGTGTTAAAGTAGAATCACATCGCGTGTTCTGCTCAGATCAAAGCCGTGGTGACACTCCAAATCACAGCACACCATTTAGTGAACTCAATGAATATAGGGAAGGAACAGTTGTATTTCAAAGCCCATGTGCTCCCATCGGAGTATGTGGCTAATAATGTGTTGACTTGTAATTACATACAGGCTTTTCCTTCTCCTGCACAAACTCACACACAGTGGAACGCCCACGAGCAGCTATGGGCACACGTGTATGCACATTACAAGTGTCAGAGAGCGGCACAGGTGGTGGGTCTGCAGCGCACTTCAAAAGGACACCCCTGACATCTCCAAGCGCTCACAAATGATGATGCACAGAGATCCTTTTGCCACTACAAAGGCAGAACAAAAGAACTGACATGAAAGAGAAGTCAATAAACATAAGACATTTAATAAAACATTTTCACTCCAAATTCTCTACAAAGGTTTGTGCCTTTTATTCCACCCCAACACGTCATTGGACAAAAGTGTTAAGTCACATGATCTGGAGAGCAGGCCGTTTTTCCCCCTGTTTGTCTTTGTCTGTGTTTGTCTTTGTGTTGGTTGGGAGACAAATTTGTGTGTGACAAGAATATTATTATTTCAGCATGTATACTCTTCGTAAACAGTGCCTTATACTAGAATGTCTAAAATTGGCTTCACAATAATGACATTTCTTTCAAATGTATAGAGAAGCATTTTACTTTGTACTGCCAATTAATCTTAGTTGTACAAATTTCACATTACAGAATATTGTAATACACCTCAAGTAAACAGTACCATTTATTTGATACTACAATGAATGAACTTTACATTCTTGTTACAAATTACAGCTTGAGAAATACTGTATCGTTAAAACTCGGGTACCACTTTTTCAAATGATAGAAGGAAGCGGTTTTTTGTTGAAATAATTGCAATAGTAAATAAATATGCAAACAGTCAGCTCACTATAGGTAAAGGATCAAAGAGTATAAAGTCACTTTACAGTAGTTTTTGTTTCAACACTGTGCCTTGTATAACCACTCTGCTTCATTAACCCTGTTTTCTCCACACACAAACTTTACTTTACAAGAGTTACTTCTCTGAAAAAACCGTCAGAATATTCTTGCTATAGTTTGGCCAGAGTGTACCAGTGCAAAAAGTCCTACAGTATATCCAAAAAGTGATGAAATTCAGATGAGTCCCTATCTCGCCCCCCACCAGACTGGTCCTGTGTACACTTGATGTTGATGTCGCGGGATATTGGCAGCAGCAGCTCTTGGTTTTTTGGTTGGGTTCCTCCGCCAGCCTTTTGAGTGTGACCTCATGTTCCATTCTGTTTCTGTACCGCTGTGCACCGGGCGCTCCGTTCCTCCAGGGCTGACACTTCACTGTAGCTCCAACAAGTGCTAGGGGACACCGAACATCTGTAAGCCCACTGCTCACTCATTCAGCCGCCTCTGTACTGGCCACACGCTTCCTGCTCTGTGTGTGTGTTTACATCATAGCGTTTGAAGCCGTGCGCTGCATTACTTTGGCACCAGTTACATTTGGTGCATGTTATGAGGCTCCAGGAGTCCTCCTCCAGACTGGACGGTCAGCTCTCACACAGCATGGAGGTGCATCAGGGACGCTTCTATATGGCACATTGATGACATGTCTGCTGCTGTTTATGGGAGCATGTGAGGAGATTTGCAAACTAGCAGCCCCATGAGATTACAGTGTGTCAGAAGATAAGTTTTCTTGGTTTTCAGAGTGGTGTAAAACTGACACCATGGAGAGTCAGTAAAAGAGAAAGTGAACTGTGAAAGAACATGCAAACTGGAAATATATTTGACTGTGGACATCTTGTCACATGGGGTTATAATGTAATGTTCTTTTTGTGCCAGTCCCGAACCTTGATAAAGAATTAGAGTGAGACTGCTAAGAAGGTAATTGTTGCCAAATAAAAAGTCAAATAAAGGAAATATAATTATTTTTAAAAGAAAGAAAAGCACATTTTCAAAGCTTTACAGAAGCTTGTTTTAACATCAGTACTCTTGTACAGCACTCTTTCTATTTCTAAAGTGGCCATTTTAGGAAGAGTGTTGTACAAGAGTTACAATTATTTAGATTAGATAAGATAAAAAATACCTATAGTTAATACCAAACAAAAATAGTTTATGTGTTTGATGTATTAAAAATCGCTTGGGGCCCCACTGCAGTGCCTCTGAGGCCCTTAGAGGGAACCACTGCTCTAATACATAATACAAAAAAAGTACATTTTTTCACTTGTCACCTTTACACAATTATCACTGCCCACAAAGTTAAACAAAACACATGGGTTTCATTTCTTATTGTAAATTCCTCTCCTTGTTTTATTTAAGATGACTGACAGTCCAATGATCCCTATAGTCCGGTCTCCCTGTGTGGATATTACTGTTAAGTCATTGCTTTTCCAGGTGGTCCGTGCCAAGGTGGGGTCGGGGGTCAACTTGGTGCTATTTTTTCTCCCTCTCTGATGCGAGCGCTTTAGACACTTCTCAAAGACGCTTCCTGTTCCAAAGTCTTTGAAAGGTGTCCAAGCACTTCCCCATGTTGGCTCCAGACTCCCTCCCCACAACTTTCACAAAGACAACTCCGGACTTCTCGCCAACTGGCAATTTCCACCCGGTTTCAACAGCCTGTGTACAATTTCGAATGCGTGATGCAATATAATCCCCGCATTATTCAGTTACTTTTCATGTACACACCACTTATACATTTTAGTCCTGTTTTAAACATAAGACACTTTCCTTTTTGCTTTTTATGTTTACGTCAAGGCGGTGTAAGCTCCATGTTTGTGTGCTGGGTATGGTATCACACATATACAATGGAGTAGCATGAATATTCTGCTTTGCTTGCTGTGGTCTATGTAAGACTGGGAAGCTGCCTGTGTAAAGTGAGAAAGGGGGGTTGTGCTGGACTAGACGGTGTATGCTTTCCTCTAATGGGCTACCAGGGGACCCACTGCCTTGTCTCTGGAGATTCTGTGGGCTCTATATGTTGTAGCGTGAGAGAGCCTTTGTCAAAAACACACACTTCCTCAGATATTCCTTTTCAAATCCGTTTACGACAAACTCGAATCTCCAGCCAATTAGGCAAAGCAGGCCAACTTCTTAGAAACAGTGCGAGACGTGTGGCTGGGGAAGTTCTTTGGAGTGTTTGTGTGAGATTATGCTCCAGACAGTACAATGCTCAACTGTAATTACGTCAACAGCAATTTGTCATCTTTCTGTAATTCTGTCATATTTGCTGAATGGATGTGTCTATTACAATGTCTAAGCTATTCACGTAGTCTCCTCTTTTTTTTTTTTACCTGTCTCTATGACCACTTTGGGGTGCATCTCAGAAAACCTTTAATCAGACTAGCACAATGGCTAAACTAAAGCCGCCTTATCTAAACACAATCAGATTAGAGGGGATTGCTATTCCGCTAAGCTTTTCCCTCTTTTCTCGGATCAAGATTATTTGATTAATAATTTGCCATCATATTATCCTTTAAGAAGCATAAATTGTTTTGGATTTTATATATTTATTTCCGGCCCAATTGTTTCCATGGGGTAGATTGAGAGATTATGTTGCACCTGAGAAAACTCTTTTTTTCTTTCCGATTTGCTGCTGGATTTGGACTGCTAGCACCGCCAGTGACCAGATGGGGGTGCCATGCCTGCTGCACACAGCGGGGGCCCAGTCCTCCACACCTAATCTCATCAAAATAAACATGCCGGCAGTTGTCAGCTTCTCAGCAGCGAGAGGCGAGAGTCAGAGAGAGAGAGAGCGTGAGAGAGAGAGCGCTATAGAAACAGGTCAGGCTAATCATGCATATAATTGCATTTTGACATTTTGGGCTACTGGGACCAGACCTTTGGATATCAGGTTATCCTCACAGCACTTAAGTGATTAACAAATGAAAATGTGGTGCTGAAACTTAATTAGATATTGTGTCTCATCTGTGGTTAAAGGATGGGAGGTTTAAAGGAGCAGGGCAATAGTTGGCTTGGCGAATAGAACTGAATAAATACATTCTTACAAAACTAATAGTTCAAAATAATACATCTCATTTATATATTTGGATTGCAAATATCCTCCTTGACCTGCAATACAGTTGGAAAATAATACATTCAACCGATTTATCATTTTCTTGTTTGCCTCTTACAGCTATTCCCTTGTGACATGAAAAAATGCATTTATTAATTAATCTTAAAATGCTGCTATGGGCATTAAAGGTCTGCCTATTTAAACTGTTAAGGTTAGATTTTCATAACAGCACTACCAAAACACATCAAAGTTATTTTATATGTTAGTGGTTGAAACAATAGAATAAAACAGTGATCGAGCCCAAGTGAAAGAACCATGTCATCAGACAGAAACAGTGTTGTGATGAAGCTAAAATTGATCCGTGTCTCTCCTGATTTGGCCTCTACCTGATTCAGCCGAGCACTCACCTTATCCCCATGTTGAAACCAGCTTCACAACATGATTAGCTACTTTTCCACTTTACTAATTCATGGCCCCACTTAAGCCTTTCAGCACTAAATGCACAATTCTCCATCTATCTTGTGTTGTACTTTCTAGCCACTCTCACATTTTATAAACGGTGTCTGGGGTTTACTTCAATTGTTTGCCCTATTTTATTTATTCTAGATTTTATTCTATGGATTACAGACAGCTTCTACTTTGGTAAGGAACTGAACATCAGAAAAAAAAATACAAAAACTAATAAAAAGGCATTATATTAAAAAATTGCTACGTACTTAAAGAAAATAGGTAATTAAACCAGAACAGTGACCTAAATGTCAGTTCTTTGTTATAGATGGCAGAATATGGCATTAAAAGATTGATATCTCATTTTGCATGTACAATATTGACAAAATGTAACATGTCCAGGCTTATATATTTTGGAGCACCTCTATAATGATATTCAGACGCATGTCAGTCCAACAAAAACATGACTTAATATTTTTTAGTTGAGGTTGAATTTTCAGATTACAATGAAATGACTGTAAAACTACTATATTTCTATTTTCATGTTTAATCTGTTCTTTTTGCAGCATTAAAAATATACTTGATATTCATATCTTCAAAACAACATACATAATAGAAAATCTGTATATCTGTATGTACAAATCAAACCTGTTATGATCAGTCTGGAGATACATTATGACTAATAACAAGAACAGAAAAAACTTAATCAATTGTGAACTCTTTGAAGCTGTATGCTGTGGTGCCAGATAATGACATTCCTGCTCCTCATCACCACAGACAGTGAACCCTTCTACCGGAGTATGTACTGAGATTCACTACCCCAGGACGCAGCCACTTCTATACAGCCAAACCAAAACATGCACCAAACATATTCACAGGCAGCCAGGCTCATCTCCTGCATTTTGCATAGGTGACACTTTTCATTATTCAAAGCTTCTTTCTGGGGATGTGGGGTGCACACTGCGAGGCGACATGCACTCTCACTCAACAAGGTACGCCTTAATTATGCATGCTCAGACAACAGGCATCACATTTGGGTGCGTGTGTGTGTGAGTGTGTGTGTGTGTGTGTGTGTGTGTGTGTGTACTTATGCTCACCTGCCTAATTGTGATCATGCATATGGGGCAGGCATTGGGCACAAAATACAGTATGTGGGTGTCTTTCCCTCAATACCCATGGTACTTGGCAAACAGGACTGCCACAAATAATGCTGCATGTTGTGAACAATTTAAGTGATTATTATTGTATATACAGATGTTTTATTTATTAAAATATATGAATTATAGCCAGCAAATAAAAGTCACTCCATACACATGTTCTAAATGTTGATAGGTAAGTTCACTCATACTATCCATAAGTTTCAGAAAGATTATTAATATTAATATTAATAATAATAATAATAATAATAATAATAATAATAATAATAATAATAATAATAATAATAATAATAAATACAATAAAAATAGGACAGTTGGCATAGTGATTCACAAACTGAAACAAAATATAATCATTTTCTGGAATGGGGAAAAAGTCCCTAAAATGTAACATATTATAACAGGAAGCTGAAACCGATGAATAGACCAGGCAGAGCCCCTCATCATTTTTCATTCTACTAGAAAATATTAGTTTACATTTTGAAGTGAATTATTTAATGTATAAACTGCACTAAATGTATGTGAGGACCGTACCAAACACTAATGTATGTTGTGTGTACCATCGAAATAGTCTGATACACCTGAAATGGTTCTTGTACAATGTTTTGAAACCACTACTTTATATGAGTACACCCATTCTGAGGTACAGATTTGGTTAGAAGAGGCCCACCACTTTGGGTGTCAAAACAGGCGCACATTAGAACAGTGAGCATCACATTAACCAGCTGCACCGTCAGCTCAGAGGTGCAGCAAGACAGGGATTTTCAGCTTGATTGGGTTTTCATCTAGGAGTAAAGGAATGAATTATTTATTTCCAGACTCATGTGTGTATAAAAGTGTGCGCCTGTGTTTGTGTGTGGCACATGAAAAAAGACCCAAGCCAAGGTAAATACTTAAACATTCTACCTTTCTCTTGATGCAGAAAAACAACAAGCTTTAGGGTCAGAGTGCAGCGTTCCCAAATGTGAAATTCCAGCAATTATTCACGGGAGATCCGCAGTGGGTGCTCAGGGCAACATGTCCGCACCCTTGAGTGGGCAGGGGAGACTGACAGGCCCATTATAAAATGGCCCGCGTGACAGATAAATATTTCAGACGCAAATAAATAAAGAATGCCTGGCGTTTTCCCTCTGAACGACTTTTCACAGCCCGATGCCCACGGACGCTTGCCTCAGGATTCTCCTCAACCTCCAACCTATTCTACCTTCGGATTAGAGCAGGATCCCAAATCGTCCCCTCTAGCCTTCGTACTGACCCATACAGTGTGTCTATAGTGTGCATTTTGCAGGATCTGAACGCCCTTGGCATCTGTTCAGACTTCACCATTTCTGGCTACAAAAGAGCAATTAATCCAGTTGTCTGACACCAGCTATCAAACAGGGCTCTTGCTTTTGTAGGTTTGGACATGTCTCTGTTGGGCTAACACAGTTCTCTTTGTTGTCCAATAATTACAGTAATGTGGAGAATACACGCTGAATCCTAATGACTCCATCCCTCCAAATGTGTGGAATGATTACAAATGGGGCTGGCAATAAGTATCTCAAGGGGTATGTAAAATACACATATAGATTGAATTTAATAGTAGATTAAGCATGGTAAGTGTGGTGCCGTAATAGGCATGGCTAAGCATCTCCTCTGCCCTTCGTAATAGTTTCTCCCGGATTACCTCGCTCCACTTTATTAGAGCTGCGTTCTGTCCCAGAGGAGGCCAGCGTAATAATTCAATTAGGAGGAAATTATGAGGTGGTCCTGTTGTTTATGATCATCTCACTTTCAAAATGACTCATGTACTATTGGGATGTACAGGTGAGAATTAACCAATTACAATAACTGAGGATTAGAGCGTACATGAAATGTGTATCGTAAATTGAGAGTATTGAAACACACAATTAATGGAACTACAAAAATGTTTAAAATAAGACTTAGAATTATTTTAAGATGAACTACATTAATGGACTTTTAAAAATGAGTAAGAAATAGATATCCACTAATAAAATTACTTTTTTAGTTGTTTTTACTTTTAATTGACTTTTTTAAAATTATTTTTTTTTATTAACTCTAAGTATTTATCTAATATTATAATTTATAATTATTTCATTAGCATTTACTATTTGTTGAATAAAAAAGTTGGAAAATTGTTGATTTTCAGTCAGTGCAATGCATTTGATAAAACAGCATTTAAATTTGAGCACACTAATTCAGAAAAGTTGTATACACATATTCTGTAAGCGAGTCATAATAGAGGTATAGTATGTACCTATCGAAGTTCAATGCACATGTATTGACAGCTTTTCCTGTGTTTTACTACTTCAAATGCTTCTGCACTGTGTACAGTAGTTTGGATATCAGCCTTTGTCTTTGATGTCCTGCTGGGCTGCACAGTGGAAGCATCTTTTCTACCAACGGGACTATTATACCAGACAAGTTCAAATCCTGAGCTCACAAGGTCTGTCTGTTTTTTTTTCTCTCTCTCCACCACACTCTCACCTTTCTCTTATCCTCCTCAATATACCTCCTTCCCCTTCTCCCTAACAAAAATCATGTTGAATGTAGAGATGAAAAAGGGACGGTAAAATATTAATGTTGACGTGCTTTGTTCTTGGGGAGCACGAGACATGGAGACATGGAGTTCTTCTCGACTTCTAGGAAAAAAAAAAAAAAAAACAGGTCTGATTCATTAGCCATGGTGTCTATGTGCAGAAAGTCCACTGAGACCTGCCACATCCGCTGAGAGATGCTGGAGAGACCCCCCCCCCCCCCCCCCCCCCCCCCCCTCCTCCAATCAAGATCCACCTCCCACCCCCCCAACCCTATTCTATCTATCCTCCGCCTATCCAAACTCCATTTTCACTTGTCTTGTAAATTCTGCTCATATTACAGTCTCTAGTGATGCTAGCCCCAACCTCCCATGCATGTTGTTTGTTCTTTTTAATGCAACTACAGATGCAGACCTTATAGAGCGTGTTGCAGAGCTTCACTCAAGATTGCATCTATAGGGTAAACAATAGTGATGGGCAATACCAGGGATTTTTTTTTTTTGTTCTGATTCAAAGTAATACTATTGCAAGCATTGTTATATCGATCTGATACCAATAAGTTTTGAATTAAAATGCATTACTGTATAGAATTTTACCATGGTATCATTATCTTTGCTCCATTCCAGCTAGCTTGAAGTCATTTAAAAAATATTAGGTCCAGATAAACAAAAAATATACCATGTATTTCCAAAAAGTCATAAAATGTTACAAAAGAATGATTTTTGGGGAGAAATTTTAAGTATTGTTATTTATGCACGAGAATCAGTACTTTTTGAAATCTCAGTCAGTAATGATATATTGTTATTTGGTATCACTCAACCCATCACCAGTAAACAAGCGCAGCAACCTAAATATTGTGAAGTGGCACATATGCTGCCCACAGTGACTGGCTTCGAGGGATTAAATGCTACACAATCAGATGTTGAGGAAAAATATACTGTGGGGAGGGTCTTACTTTTTTCCTCTCATCTTTACCTTCCCTTATGGCCATCAAAGAGTGCTGAGTGGACATAGTTCCTCTAACACACAGGAGAAACACAGAGTCTGCACCAGACCAGAGAGATGGAGATTAGAGACTATACCACAAACTTCTTTCTTCAACTATCCTTTAAAAAGAGATCTTATGTCCCAATTGAATAAGGAGCAGCTCATTGGGATGGTCTTGGGGATATTCAGGGAGAGGTTTTATCCTTGTTATACCCTCAATGAGTGAACAAAATCAATAGAGCAGTGCAAGGATGAAAAAGACAAAGATAACAATGAAAGAAGATAAAACTAACTTTTTACAGATGTCTTGATTCTTGTTAAGAAAGAGCTACACTTGTGAGTATGC
>CM057091.1:20304033-20374033 GCA_029959045.1 Taenioides sp. WSHXM2023 | reverse complement strand
GGGGATTTTCGTATCGCCTTCTCTGCTGTCTCAGTCCCTCAGAGAGAAGCTGTGTAATGGATCTGGAGAGCAGCCTGCAGGAGGCTGGGACTGGCTACAGCTTCACCTGTCCGTGGCACGTTTACTACAGCCCAGTGGGGGCGTGTGGCGAACACTGACCATGTCCCACTTGTGAATGGAGCCAGAAGCCCCCTTCTCCCTCCCATCTCCACTCTCCATTTCCAGACACAGGAGTGCCACTCACTGGGTCAAGTTTTGCCAGACACACTTTCTTTCCTGCATGTATGTCTTTTCTCTCTCATTGCCAATAAGAGAAGTGTTTAGGCTGACAATTACATAATAGTGGAGTGTCTTTTTCCTCTTGGTGAGTTAGAACATCCACATTGAACTTCCTTTCTTTACTTATCACTTTGCTCTCTGAAAGGGCATAGTGGGGAATAAAGCGCTGGAGTACTGGGAGTCAGTGATAGAAATGGGTCATGTTCTTAAAACAAAATCAGGGGAGGTATCCTGTCTGTCTCTGCATGACTATAACAACACTCATTTGCAGGCTTACTCTGTTCTGGACAATGTACTTTAAGTTGTAAAAGGAAGGACTGTAGGCTACTGAGCCATTATCCTTGTAATAAAGTATACAGCTGCAACCTGACGGTATAGGCCATAAATTATATACAGATGAATTTGTCACCACAAAATGTTTCTGCAAGACCTGGTAGCTGTGTGTGTGTGTGTGTGTGTGTGTGTGTGTGTGTGTGTGTGTGTGTGTGTGAGTGAGTGCGTGAGTGCGTGAGTGAGTGTGTGAGTGTGTGTGTGTGCGTGCGTGTGTGTGTGTGTGTGTGTGTGTGTGAGTGCTCTGCCACAGTGTGAGTGAGTGAAGTGCTTCTCTTCTGTCTTCATAACAGTCAAAGCGACTGAAGCTCCCACTGTGGGTGAAATAATGTGCTGTGACCCTGAGGTAGTTCTCATTACTGAGGGACGTGCTGTAATCTCCAGTTAGCGCGACTGTGTTTGTCTGCCCCAACCAACCACTTTTGGGCTGTGCCGTGCTCGGGCGCGGTTGCCCGGGGTTCTGTGGCCCACGTTCGCACCTGCGTGGCCGGGCTGTGGCCGATGGCGTCATCGCAAGGCACTGTTTGTTTGCATGTCGCACGGCGTAGCTAGCGCTTTTGGCGGAGAGGGTGGGTCCAGCGGCATGAGGTGTCTGTTGAGTGGTGAGACCGATGTGGGTCCTGCTGCGGTGCGCGCTCCTCTGTGGGTTTGTGGATGTGGTGGCAGTGCGGTCTTGTCGGGGGTGGGCGTGGATTCGCCGTATGTTTTTGAGCGGACTTTGTTTTGTGTTTTCCTTGTGTGGGTGGCATCAGTGCGCGCGTGGAGCTTGTGGTGAATTTGTGTGTGTGCGCGTGCTTTGGCCCACTTTCTCCAACCGGGACTTCTTAGTTTTGTACAAATTGTTTTCCTTCCTGTTTACAGCAGGATCCTTTTCTAACGTTTCTAGCAGTGGCCACAGCTTATGAAAAAACTAGTTCACTAGGTCACAAAGAGCGTTAATCTTGAGATAAAAAATTAATGGCGTTAAATTAGTTTTGCGCTAATAGCGCGATATTTTTGACAGCACAAATGTATATATACACTATATTGCCAAAAGTATTCGCTCACCTGCCTTGACCCGCATAGTGACCATAGCATTTAATATGACGTCGCTTCACCCTTTGCAGCTATAACAGCTTCGACTCTTCTGAGAAGGCTGCGTGTGTTTATGGGAATTTTTGACCACTCTTCCAGGAGCGCATTTGTGAGGTCACACACTGATGTTGGACGAGAAGGCCTGGCTCTCAGTCTCCGCTCTAATTCATCCCAAAGGTGTTCTATCGGGTTGAGGTCAGGACTCTGTGCAGGCCTGTCAAGTTCATCCACACCAAACTCTCTCATCCTTGTCTTTATGGACCTTGCTTTGTGCACTGGTGCACAGTCATGTTGGAGGAGGAAGGGGCCATCTCCAAACTGTTCCCACAAAGTTGGGAGCATGGAATTGTCCAAAATCTCTTTGTATACTGAAGCATTCAGAGTTCCTTTCATTGGAACTAAGGCCCAGCTCCTGCAAGCAAGTTCCTAGTTTGTGAATTGTGTTCACTGACAATGGCAATAAAAGCTTTTCTGATTCTGAAAAACAAGCCCACACCATAATCCCCCCTCCATCAAACTTTACACTTGGCACAATGCAGTCAGACAAGTACCGTTCTCCTGGCAATGGCCAAACCCAGACTCGTCCATCAGATTGCCAGATGGAGAAGCGTCACTCCAGAGAACACGTCTCCATTGCTTTAGAGTCCAGTAGCAGCATGCTTTGCACCACTGCATCCGATGCGTTGCATTGCACTTGGTGATGTATGGCTTGGATGCAGCTGCTTGGCCATGGAAACCCATTCCATGAAGCTCTCTATGCACTGTTCTCGAGCTAATCAGAAGGCCACATGAAATTTGAAAGTCTGTAGCGACTGACTGCAGAAAGTTGGCGACCTCTGCGCACTATGCGCCTCAGCATCCGTTGACCCCACCCTGTCAGTTTACGTGGCATACCACTTCGTGGCTGAGTTTCCGTCGTTCCCAATTGCTTCCACTTTGTTATAATCCCACTGACAGTTATATATATATATATCTATATATATATATATATATATATATATATATATATCTGTGAACCCAGCTTCCTGAACTGGCCTAACAAAGTTTCTTATTACTTACATTGTGTAGCAGGCATGCCCACTTTATTGGCTCTATGTGAGATTTAGTTACACTGTCTTGCTGTACGCTCTACTGTCAATCTAGAACTAGCTGCTGTCTCACTACTCCAATTAGAGATAGCTACTGTCTCACATTTACATTGAATTGAAAGTCTGTTTTAACATCAAGACAAAGAAACTGCAATGAACTTTACTAAGTAAATGAACGGTGCATAATCAAACCATTCTGCTCTCACTGTCCTATATGACAGGTAGATGGGCCATGACAAGTCACAATCGCATCATTTGGCTTTGAGCAGGTGTAATAGAAACTTGTAGCTCTCGCTTAACACAGAAGTGAGAGATCAAGTGAATTACAAGACTAACATGGCGACCGCTCTGATGCCTCTGAATTACACCCCATCTGCTTCTATCTATTAAAAGGGCTTTTAACCAGAATATTCAATGCTTGTTTAATTTAGCACGCTGCATGAGAGACCTCAAAAGGTGTAAAGTGGATTAAGGAACTAATCAAACCCGCTCACCCTGCAGCCATCACGTCTGCTATTGCGCACCTCAGCGAGATTCATTGCGCATATTTTTTGCAACAGATGCCAATATGTCAGCGAAGCTTTATTAATGGCTGCAGAAGGATCTCATATTGGCAGGTATTAATTTACAAGTGTACCCTTATTTTCTCTGCTAACCCACACTGCTTGTTTATTCAGACAGAATTGCACAAAATGACAGTGAAACTGAGAGACCAGCTGCCAAAGTCCATTACGGCAATCAACTGTGGACCCTTGTCATTCTCCCCCACATTTCACTATCTAGATGTAATGGCACAACTTGACTATGGCTTTTAAAAGGCTCAATTAGACCCGGTTAAAGGAGGGAGGAAAATCAGCCTGTAACTTAATGAATGTCACGAGGCGAGCGATTATGACATGTCAGAGAATGGGACCGGAAAAAAAAAAATGGGCACATTGGAATGAGCGCATTAGCAATGATAACAATTTATGTGACAAGGCTCTATCCAGCTGGCTAATACATTCAACTCGGGAATGAAAGAACAACTAACGTAGAATTCAAAACCAAATTCATACAATTGCTTGGTCTGAATGCTGGTGGGCCATCTTTATAGACTTTGAATGAGCAGGCAAATCTTCCCTTGTAAGTAAACACAAATACTTCTGTGTCAGAGCAGGTGGCATGTTTTCTATAACTCCACATAGTACATTTCTTTGTGCTTTGCCTCAAGTCAGCAGTGGCTTCTTTCACTTTATACTTGGTTTGCATCTGCATCTTGTCAAACAGATTTGGAGCAAACGCTCTTTTATGTCATGTTTGGCTCCTCCGGTGTTTACTTGTAGTGTGTTTTTGCTTCCACTTCTTACTACAGATTTCACCAATTGTTGATAATAAGCCTTAACATTTCAATAGATCAAAGTAAACCTCTTGCATAGAGGGAATATTGTATTGTATATTGTATAGATAAGAGACAGCACACAGAAGTCACATTCATATGGTGGCTGTTGTTGTTTGGATCAGATACTTTAGTTAAGGAATGCTTTTTTGGCTTCTGAGTTTTGATTGGGAGTTGCACAGTTCCCAGAGTCATCTTGTGTCCCGCTGCATTTATCAGTGGTGTAAACAGAGAGGCGCCTTGCCAGAGCTCTTCCACAGATGGTAGGATGAAGCACTCCACTTTGTTGTTCCTGTTTATTCAGCGCTGCTCATCGCCATAATGAAACGGCTTCATTACACCAATTTGCACTCGTTCAGCATTCTGAGGAAGTCTGCAGATGCTCCAGCTGCACCTGTAATGAACTCAGCCCACTCTTCACACAACAACCACTTAGATGACACTGACAAAATCAGAGCTAATTTGTTTTCAAATTACAGGTTTAGACGAAGTGTTAGAATTATGTGAGACATTGGTATTTATGTGTCACCAATTAAGTCTCATTTTCTATTGCAAACTTATCTTCAATCCACTATTTTTAATGTAACTGCAAACTAAATATTTTTGCATAGACATGTTAAAAAAGCAACAAGTACTTGCACAGCACAAGCACATTATGCTTTCTCTCCATGTTGTTCTTGCTGTTTTAGGGATCTACACATTTGACACATTTAAAGTACACAGATCCATGCATTTCATACGAATGCCACATGAAATGAACAATGCAATTAACTCTTTGTTTTTATTTCTTTACTTTACATAAATAGACCTCATACTTTGCTCCTGGCATGTTTAATGTCTGATGTAACTAGCAAATACACCTAACCCTACTTTATAACGTCTCTGCAACTTGAAAGTAATATCATGTTTTAAAGGTCATTTGAAAATCTTATGCATGAAGCGTGCGTCTCTCTAAACAAACCAAAAGGAAAGTAATGATTATGGCAGGTGAAAGGTAAACCTGCCTAAGATGAGTTTTCTCTGACATTTAAGATTCCTTTATCTTTATGTGCTTTCTTATTTCAGTAAATATCATTCGTGGCGTTCTAGTGTCAGACAAATAACTTTCCTCCAACCTAATTTAGTCATCCATGTGTGCTGTCTATTTCACTGGGTAGACACAAGAACTTGTTTACCACATCAAATAATCCACACAGCCTTTTCATCTACAGTGAAGGAGAGAGGAGGTGTTTTTGCTTGTGGCAGGAGTGTCTGAAGACAATCCCAACATGCGTGACACTAAAGACCATATCTGGAGCGGTATGAGCGGCTGCTTATGCTATATGCGCCAGCAGAATGTATCAGTGTAATTGTCAGTTGCATCAGATGGCTCCCACACAACTGCCTATACTGTACACTTTTAATTGGTACTGCAGCCAAGTGTAAAATTAGCAGTGCAGGATCTATACTGGAAAGATAAGCTTTGGAGAGCACCAGCTGCATATTCAGTGTTCAAAGGATTTAGGATATATTTTAAAGGCACACTAAGTTTTCTGGTAGAGAGTATTGTATTGAATTTTGTGGAACTTTCCAGGCAAAATAACTCGACGAAAGGTTGTGCACCTTCCACCTAAAAATGTACATAGTGCCCCTTTAAGACAAACAAGTGGCCAGTGATTTTAAAAGGGACAGATTCATGTCAAATGAATATCATGTTACTTTGTTGATTTGTTGAAAACAGCTTTATTTTTTAGAACCACAACCATCAATTCAGATACTGCAGTAAGCTTTATTTTGAAATAAGAATAACTCACACATAATATGAGATGTGATGATAATGACTCAAGCCAAGAAACCCAGTTCCTCAGAACCGTATCTTCAGAGTTGTGGAAATTGGGAGTGCATTCCTTCACCCTCTGATAAGTCTTGTTTCATAATTTTGCTGCCCGTAGAGGAACTTGGGCTTGATTATTTTTCTGCTCCCTTATGTTTAGCTTTTTGGTCCAAAGTGAAGGCTGGTGGAAGGGCCTGGGGCATCGCACAGTGTGGCAGATGGTGGCCTACTCAAACAAGCAGACACATTACCCAGGATTCCCCTCTGTGCCCGGGCACTGTTCAGACCAGCAGACCAGCCAACTGTGGGTCAGCTGGCAACAGGGCCACTGCTCATTTCCTGGCATCTCAATTTTCCATTCACTGCTTTTCATTGCATTTTGTCATTGTCAACTTGTGTTCATTTTTCAACCTTTTGGCAGTGTCTGTGAGCACAAACAAGCCCTAAAAGACGCATTGTATTTTCAGTTATTTTTTCTGTTGCTTAGTTTGCCAAGATACAAAAATGTCCGACTTGATTTTGATACTAAGGAAGAGGCTTATAATATGTGATACTAATTTTGATATCACCACGATTTTAAACAAAAGTCTTTAAAATAAAAATATAGTCCTGATATTATCATGTAATCTTATATTGGTACTATCTTTTTCAGTATCTAATTAAACTAGTATTGAAACTAGACAAGCCTAATAACTAGATGAACTTCAAATGATTTATTTCACCAGACTTGTTGCACTTGACAATGATCAATTATGGCATGTTGGCTAGCAGATCAGTGATCAATAATAATAAATCTGACACAGGTAAAACAATATTTATTTAACTACAGGGACATAGATAATCTACACAGATAATCTTATTCTTGCTCTCCCAGTTTGAAAAATCTATGCGTCATCTTCCAGAAAACACTCAAGACTCTCCATCTGTTTCTGACATACAATAGACCTTGATGTTGATAAATCAGGCTCTTAGGACACGAGTCAAAGGCTCTAATGGTGATCAAATGCCTCTTCCTTAATTGAATTGTCTGCCATTGCTTTGTAAGTGTATGAGGACAGAGAGCAGGGAGGCCGGGGAGTCGGTGGCGCAGTGTTCAAATAGACCTTGAATGGCTAATGAGTGATATTAATGCTTAATGCAAACAGACAGCCAACACTTTCAAGAGGACGTAACATGATGGAATGAGCCAACATGAGCGTGTCATCCATTTCAACCGTCCGCGCTGTTATTCATGGCTCCTTCCAGTGCTGTGTATTTTTCGGTCCCATCTGCCGCATGCATGCTCCTCTCCTGCCTGCTCTCAGCCTGCCTGTGGAAAGGTCAGCCATCATTTAGCCAGCGGAGAATGTGTTTGCTGGTGCCACATCCTCGTCAGAGTGTCCACAAGAATTTACACAACAGTGCTGGAAAATGTCAGGACATACTGAGCATGGGGATAAGGTGCTCACGGCATTATATTTCTCTCCTGACACTGTAATTTAGACTAATCAGCGACCACCTCTTGTCATACACCAAGAAGCACTTATAATGTCTGTTTGGCTTTCGTAGCACATTTTTCCACTGACATTTCTGGATTCTAGATTTCAGGAGAATCTGAGTCAGAACATGGACCCTCCTCTTCCTGACAGGATCCATGTAGCTTCCTATGTCTCAGCAGGAAGTGCAGAAGTCAGACTGCTCTGTGTTTCAGCCTGACACACACACACACACACACACACACCATCGGAGTCTCCATATGCTCTCCCCTCTGCTGCTATAGTCGAGGAACAATATGCCTTCATGTTTCCCAGCTCATTGTCACTCTCACATTTCACACATAGAGCATAGACAGTTCACGCAGACTCTCAGCATAAATCACTGGTGTCTCCGTCTCTACAGGGGTTGATATAGCCTGAGTTCCTCCCTCCTGCCAACTTTCTTCATGTGCCTAATTTCCTGTCAGTTCCACGGAGACTCCTCCTCAGCAGAGAAATGTTTTATTCATTGACAAAAACAGAATAGCTCTTGTCAGAGGTTAGAGGCACAACTGTGCATAGCAGAGAGATTATGAGTGTTGAACAGTGAGCCGCAGCCACCTCACCCCAGTGGAATCCAGAGGAGAGTGGTTGAGCCGCGTGGAGAGAAGGCAGCAGGTGCAGGAATGTGTTCTTAGCTCGGAGCCTGACTGGTCTTGTCAGCGTACCCTTGGCACACTGCACTGAAATACTGGGGGAGGGGTTCTGACAGAGGATAATGGACATGTGACATAGAGTCCTATTCTCCTTGTGCCAGAACAAACCATATGTACATAATTTTAAAGTCCTTTTATTCACCAGCTGAGTTTTATTGTATTGGCCACAGAGTTAAAGTGGGAGAAGTGCTTTCGTTTGAGCTGTGCTCATAGCACACATGCAGCAGCCCTCTGTGGCCCTGTCATGGTATTTTAGACCTTTAATGGATGGTTCTGTGTTACAAGGTGTTATTAGTTTGTGTGTGACATGTGTTTTACGTTTGCCTATGTGAGTACTTGTAATTGCCAACGGCTTGGCTTAAAGTGGAAGACCATACTAGGCTGCACAATATATCGCAAAAGTATCAATATCGCAATATTGGCTATGACAATCAGTATTTCCACAAACTAAATATATTGCAGTAACACCAGCGTTCTTGTTTCAAGGTTGTTGTTTTTGACAGTTGACTATGAATTACGGCACGTATCCATAATGCAGTATTTAACAGCCATATCACTGTGTTTTACAATATTGTGTAGTCATAGAACATACACCAAACTTTTAAGTTGAACTTGAAATTGCTCTCTGTGGTAAGGATCCTGGCTGCTTTGCTTGATGCATTTGTGATTTTCAGGTGGCATTCCTTCTGGGGTGTAGCAAGATGAGCAGCTCACAGAATGATTACAATTCAGAAGCAAACAGCAGATGCAATGGGAAAATGAAACTGAGTTGGAAATCAGTGTTCACCAGCTGCCCGGGCTTTCTCACCCTCTCAGCTGTTACAAAAAATGCCATTCGATTTTTGAAATTGCATTTTGCCTGTTCAATGTAACAAGATTTCATTAAAAATAATAAACTAAACCATAACATGTAAAAGTGAAGTTGGTAGATATGTAAGCTACATTTAGTCTTTATCACTTGTTTGAGCTCCCCACTCTCATTTTGCCCGGACCGTGTTTAATGAGCTAGGAATTGGGGAGGGCCGTGTTGCTCATGCAGCATCACGCCTTTTATTGGTGTGAGTATTTTTATAGGATTGCAACTGGCTTCTGACTCCACATTGCTCTGATTTTCGATACGATACATAGATTTTCTGAGTAATGGTGTCAACCAACTCCTGAGCCCAATTCCAGTCAGTCCATAATGGCAATTCTGGGACAGTGACAGTGCCTTTTCCAAAACACAGCCCTGCCAGAGCATTCTCAAGGCCGTAGTTTCATTAGTGGTGTGTTTTTTCTTGGGACTTGGGCTATAAAAGTCAGTGGTGTGCTGACGGATGCTTGGCAGAGGTTCCCAGGCGGCTATTGCTGCTGGAAGAGCCCACGTGGCACGCTGCAGCCACATGTCTGGGGCCCAGCCAACTGTGAGGCATTGTAAAAGTGAGGCACGGTGCCCACAGCTGACATGTAGCGTAAACTCACAAACTATTATTATGCTCCATCATACTGGCAAGCCTATCTCAATCCAGTGTTCAGTTTTTGTTACTTCAATCTGAATAAATGAAATAAGTGTAGAATAAATTAAATAAGTGTAGAAAATTTAACTAAAATAATCTAATAGTCATGTGTGTTTTAAGTAAATGTATATTGCACTGTTAAGTTTGGGTAAATGGACAAGGAAAAAGCATATGAACCAACATTGTATTAAAATATAAAAATATAAGTATCGAAAATGAGATACTAATCAATTATTAAAACTAGTACCAAAACTAGATATTCATTAGAAAAATTATCAGTACAATAAAAATCATGGACAGAAAATGAACCTTTCCGGAGCAGCTTTAGAATGATCTTGAGCTGTATCAGAACAAAGATAAAACCACACAGACTAGTATACGCCACATGATAATATGAAAGTACTGCAATTTAATTCAATTTAATTTTGAATTCTGTTGTTTAAAAAGTGTTTTTATTGTCTTTGTGGTATTGGAATCGATATCGAGTATCAAGTCTATTCCTTAGCATCAAGTTTGTAATTTTACTATACACTGTACACTATAATATCAGTTGATAATCCAAGGCTAGCTTCTATACCATCACCGTGTGGCTCAGATGGGAAAGTCTACAGAAAGGGTTGAAGGATTTTCTCATTATCTGGTAAGAACTGTCTTAGTCAAGGTTCATGTTGCAGCCTGTTTTGGGGTAATCACTTTTGTTTACAAGAGCTCGTTTCCCACTGCACAATTTCGGACTAGATTTGCATTTATTGTTCAGGCACTGTTCATTTGTGTGGGACTCGCTCATTAAACAAAATGAGAGTGACTATATGGGACAGCAGCGGAGAGTGAGATAAGGCAGTAAATTAAGAAGTTCATTTGGAGACAAGCAAAATACTGTTTTTGTGCGCATTTTAATGTAATTATAGTGAAGTGTTTTGGGTAATGTTTTTATTTTCTGCAGTCTGACACAGTAGCTAAATGCTCTGAATGGTGACACAGTAAGTTTTTGTTTGCCTCTGTTAAAAAAGGATAGTATAATCTCTGTTTGCTGTTTCCTCTTTGTTTACTCCTCAGGGGACGGTATAGAGAGATGTATTACTATAAGCACTTTTCTTGTGAATTTTCAAGTGCCCTAATTTTGAACAGAGTATTTCCAGTATAAAAAGATGCCTCGCCCAGCAGCTGCACAGTTGTCAAATATTGATTCAAATGGCAATAAGAGATTGCAGTGCAGATTGGGTTACTGTGTGACACATCAGTCAGAAGGATTATGAGATCTGTTTGATAGCAGGGAAAGACAATGCAATCCCATAACAACATGACAACAGAAAAGATGAAATGGAAACCATGTTGCACCACTGATGCAATATTCATGACGGGTTTATTGTCACAGAACAGATGGCCACTGACAACAAGCAATAAATGTGCTAGTTTCACTTTCACTTTGTCACTCGCATTGATTTGATTTTATTGTACAAAGTAAACGTTTTAAAACATACTTTTCCATTTGAAAGCAGTATAAGATTATTTTGTTCTAATACAGAACAACTTTTTTATTGGATTAGGGAGTTTTTGGTTTGCTTCTGAGTGGATGAGACAAGTGGATTCAAGTGCATGTTCAGAATATGCAGTGCAGAGCTGTGTTATGTAAGAGCTTTATATGGGCATAGCCCCACTATTGTAGCAGTGAATTGAGTATCATATTTCTTGGTCTGCTGCACTGCTCTGTCTGCCTTGTCAGACTGAATAAGGCTAGATAAAGTCTTCTTGGTCTGACGATGTTCCAGGAGCTCTCTTCAGGCTCTCTTTGTCTGATCTAATGGAAGCTGAAGGGACGAACAGCACACACACTAAACACTACTTCACACTGGGTGCATTACAGAGCCAGACTGTGGCCTGAGTGAGTAGATAATTTAGACAGGGCAGCTCAAAATAATGAAATGCACAAGGCTCTTAGACATAAGGCTTTGTGCCAGCCCTACATCAATGAAAGGAAATCTGAAAACAACATTAAAGCATTAACCTTGTATTTTAAATTAGGTTTATGTCATGTTGTCAGTGTTTGTACATCATGTTGTAATGGGATGTATTGAGTCTGGTCTGGTGTAGTGCAGAATATATATTTAAATAAACATGCATGCAGGTAAAATGTTTTAGAAGGATAGATAAACACAACTTCAGTTGTTGTGTTTTTTTTTTTTTAATATATTTTTAAATAGTTTAATTGGATTACAATTTAAACTCGTAATGGTTATAATGTGCTTACAATAAGGACAATAATCATTAACTAAAAGATCACCTTTGAAATATTGCCCTAACGTTAACCCTAACCTATGCCTTGATTGAGGTGTATCTGAAAGAATACACATGAAAAGATCAGCAGTCTTTGTGGCGCATAGCCCACAGGCAAGGCACCAGCCACTGTGTTAGTGTCTAATGCTGCAGTGGTCATATCGTGTTGATTGTCGGAAGGTGACACGGATCGGATATCGCCCATTGGTGTAAACTGTGTTAACAGCTTAGTGTGCTAATCCACCCTTACTGTATTTACACTGGCCCTGTGTAGCAGGTACTCTTCTGAAGGTCGCACTCGTACACATAGAGCCGAGGTCACCGCTGTGTAACTATTTACTTTGTTGGAGTCCAAAAGCATGTTTCCCTGGGGATTTGAATGCCCTGTAGAAGTACTGGCAAACAAGTCACAAGGCCACTCTTGCAGAAATGGCCATCACTGATGAAGGGAACTGATCAATACTAAACATCTCAGCATCTTTTTCTTCCTTTTTAGCCTGAAGATGCCTCTGCTCTTTGAGATAATGAATATTTATGTTCCCACACTGAACAGCTTACACAATAATTTCTAATTTGCCGCGTCTTCGTCCTCATTTTACGCTTCATATGCCTCATAATTACCCTTGACTTTGAAGTTTGAAGTGCAGCATTTTTAAAAGCTTTAAGCCTCCTCTTAGAGTTGAGAATAGCTGTAAAACAGGGTCATCCACAGTTCACTTGTTTAGTGTTTTGAACAAAAATTGCATGCGTCTTTTGTTAGCTACACAACGTTTGTGATGGTGCTGTTTGCTTGATCATGCATCCATCTTCACTAATGAGACGGTTCAAGAAGAGTACCCTGTCTGTCTGCTCCCTACATGGAAGAGATATAAGAAAATATTATGTTGTGTTTCTTATCTTTTTAAATAGAAACGTTTGAAAATGCTAATATATTAATAATGCTTAATACTAAAATATTAAGCATTATTCAAGCCTTGGAGGTGAAGTTGTTTACCATATGCAACTCTTTTACTTCCACAGCCTCCTGACACCATTTTGTTTCACTATCACAGAATGCATGTTAAAATACCTCTGTCGATCTGTGACCCTTGTGTGACCCAAGCCTGTCTGATGTCTTCTGCTCCTTATTTGTGATAAACGGCCCCAACTCTCCATGTCATCCTGTTATTCACTCTATTAGACACTCATGTTGACACCCCTTCAGGGAATCTGCAGAATTTTGAATTCATAGAAGCGCCATAGTGTGAGGTGCTTGAGGGCCAATCTCTATAAATGGGCTATTGACCCCCATTGGGACAGGGGCATGGGGCGGTTATCCATCTTCATGTGCTCCCCCTCCATGAAGACCACACAGACAGATTAGACATCACGCTGGCAGCTTCTCTTCCGCTTTTTTACCTTCCAGAACCAATCCTTTTGCAGCAGTGTCTCCCCGTACCCAACCGCTAACACTGAACTCTGGATGCACCCATCTGTAATCCGCAGTCAGCCTTATCACAGCCAAAGGAACAATAGTCTCAGAGCCACTCAGAAGCAGAAAATATAGCTTTGGAACCCCCTCACTGTTGAGTAACCGCCAAGCATCCTGTGACTGCTCTACATTAAGTCCTCCTCTTCTCTCAAATACTTTTGTACACATTTGACCATCGTCCAAATGAAATATCTACCACTCCAAATGGCTAATAGAGTCTGTCACACTGCTCTTTTTGTTTGTGCGGTTGCAAGCTGCACCGCGACATAGCAATGGGGCTAGTTGTGTGATTCATGTAGGTGGATGGGGGCATTTTCCAGCCCGCTGTCTCAATCCATCTTCTAATAATGGGCTTTCACCTTAGTCCTGACGAGGTGTAATTGCAAAGGCTCCCCACAGACGATCAATGGCCCTGTCCTCGGTTTGCCCTGCTCTGGATAAGCATTTACATACTGGAGCTATCACACACTTACATAGTGTCCTTACATCATCCAGGTTAAGGCTGGATGAGTGCTTACTGGGTATGGTTAATTGGCTATTTGGATATTGGCAGTTTTTTTTTTCAAATTCAAATTTTCAGATGTCACAGAAAAATACTAATACATTGTAAGTGTGAGGTAACTTTTCTAGAGGAGGGCACTCCTCCTCTGTTTGTATCCATGAAGAAGTTGTTGTTGTTTTGCCATGTTTGACAGTATGGAATTAAACTTGTGTATCTCCATGGAGACAAACATGTTCTTTTTTGCAATAAAAAAACATCATGAAATAAATGATAGATATAATGCCATACTGTGGAACATTCTAGGCAAAGTATTCCCTCAAATGGAGATTAGCAGCAGTGGACCCCATTCTGAAGAAGTTGCATCGCACCTTTTAAAGTTTTTTTTTTTTTTTTTTTTTTTTGTCTGCCACCAATGGTTTATTGGATCTGAAATTCCAATCAAAATAATCCAAAAATGGAAACTAACAAACTGATTTTGGGTTCAATTTGTGCCACAAACCTTATTATGTAAAGTTACCAACCTTATCATCTAAAATAGGGCTTCAGGCATAATTTGACTTTATTACTGCTGTGTGTATTTATTTTTAGAGCCTCTGTCCCCAAATCACTCCTTCACTCCCTGCAGTGCCTTTTGTTTATGTGACAAACTTGCATCTTCCACCTGTCCCCAACTTTGGCTCCGCTCTTCCCTCAATCCACTCTGTCAGCATGTACCCCCAGCCTCTTAAACATGCCTAAAATAGATATTATTTAGTCTGGCTTTATCTTACATTACTTTATGAGCAGGACTGTAGGGCATTAGAAGTCATAGCACTAGTAGCTGCAGTGTAGTAATTCATAGTGTTAGTACAAGATGTTGAGGAGGACTATAGGACATAATAACCTCATATAATAATAACCAATATACACTTATGAACAAGGCACTAACACATACTAATAAAGCATACAAACAGGTGGAAAATGATTTGTGAAACGTGGTGAATGAATGCAGGTTAAAAGAATAAAAAGTAGCTCTTGCATACTAATGTTTTTGCCTCTTTTGTTCGTGAAAGCGCTGTGAGACGTGCAAATGAAATCGGGGCGAGGCGAGAGCACAAGACTGACAGGATTGTTTTGTCTATGCTCATAATAACCATTGTAGCCAAAGTCTGTGGGGAACTGCTGGCAGCTTGATGACTGTCTCAGCTTCAGACTAATCCTGTCACCCACTTCCGCTGACTGACACACTGCACCTTTTGGTGGCCCTTCCTAGCACTCAAATCCACTCCTGCAGGTGCCTCTCGTGGAGTCAAACATATGAAATCTAATAAAAATTGATCTCCAGAAGCAACACAGAAATTTTCAATATTGTGAAGTATGACTACTAAAAATGCAGATGATTCAGTGAGTGGAATAAATGGCGTTTGGTATTCAATTGTGGCATGACGTTTGTGAGAGAAGCTTTTATTATATTGTCAGTTCAGCAGAGCTAAAGAGACTGAAATTCACCCTGTTAACATTTAAAGAAAGAAACAACGCAATAAGTGTGTAACATCAGAGTGCCTCTAATAGCTGAGGTGAACAGTGCAAATCCTCCAAGCCTGCCTATCTGCAACCTATTGTTTTCTGCAGGCCAAAAGTCAATTGCATTTAATCCCTCACTCAAGAGATCTTACAGTGTTCAGATGCAGCGGCTGTTTACCACACTGAATTGTCTGGCTCAGTGGGTGGATGAAAGTCGAACAGAAGGGCACATATGGACACAGTGGAGATTTCATTCTGGCAAGAAAAGCATTTTTAAGCCAAATTTGTGTGTTTAAAGGTCAGTAAGAATGGACGAGGGTGTGATGGGGGAGCTGGTTGTTTACAAGTAACAGGATGTTGCTGCCAGGTTGGATGCAGTTAATGTTTTATGATTAAATCCAGAGCTCTGGGTCTGCCCTGGAATTGCTTTGATAATATGCCCAGAGGATGCTTCAAGTAAATAGGAGCCTCCATGGCTTTACTGCATAGATAGACGCTCTTTCAATTCTCTCTCTCTCAAAAAAAAAAAGTTTTTGTCAATATTCACTGCTTTATAGAAATATATTGCATTTGCATTTCCTGGCTGTATATAATTTCATTCAATGCCTTGACAATGCCACTCAGTGCCTTGACAAGTCTGTAATCCCTCCTAGGAGTGGTTCATGGTAGAAAGGGTTTCTGATAACTACCTTTGACCATTTTTACTAAATGTGTTAACTTGTGCTGTCATTATACTAACATTTCAAATTTTATTTTGATTTAAAAAAAACAAAAAGTAATAGTGCTTTTAAAATATAACAAGTGATCTTATACTAGTTCTGATATGATCAGGATAATTTTAAAACTGTTGAGGAAATGCCCAATTTTGTCAAACTGTACCAAACTTTCCAGAATTGGGAATAAATTGGGAACAAATGAAGGAAAGGAAGTGCAGCATTTGGGCAGGAAGCTGAACATCCTCTGTTGGGCGTAGGTTGTACTTCAAGGCTAGGTGTGGCCTCTGACCTTTCACCCTAAACAAATGTTTGAGGTCATTAATCGAAGATGAGCTGCATGCGTGTAAACATACAGCCCTCTGGCATGCCAGTTTTACTGTAATTTGCCTGGACACATTTGCCTCCTCCCACTTTTCCGAGCATGCCTCAACCTGACCGTAGTCAGAATACACAGAAGACTTTATCAAACAAATGAATGACAAGCTAGCAGTGTCTTGAAGAAATTATCAGATTACTCTAGCCTTCTTTTCAATCATCTTTTTGACACAAGTTTGGCAGTGTTCCATCATGTCTTTTATGCCCAAGGTCTAGTACCACTTATATTTTTCCTACGAACCTGTTAAATCTGTGTGAAAGTGACTGTTTGCCTTTTGCAGATTAGATTTTGTGATAGGCAGTGGTCTCACCTCAGTCCACCTCTCCAACAGCCAGCAGCCAACACAAGCTCCGCTTGGTCCTATGTATTGCTCATTTTTTCCGCAAGAGCTCCCCTGGGCTAAGAGGCAATTATGCAGTAGCGTGGCATAATATTTCATTCTCTTCCCTTCGCATTACTCCATGGCAGTGCTGGCCGCTAACAGCTTCATGTGGCTCAGGAGGAAGGGTGAAGGGTGTTAACAACTTGATACAAGTGGAGGCAGATTGAGGAAGAGGAGAGAAGGTAGGAGGCTGGTGTAGAGGAGTTCTCAAGGGCGTGATGCTTCATTAAAGTCAGGACCTTGCATATTTACAGGCAAACAAGAGGAGAGAGGGTACTTCCAGTTTGACATGGAAGATCATTTTGTCTTATACTCATTCCAACGCAGAGAATCAATAGCCCATAGGCAGGAATGAAATATGAGACTTATGGCTGTATACATTTCAGACAGTTTTTACTCTTTGCCCTGTGTTCTATTTTAGCAATGTGTACATGAGACACGGGGGAATGCTGGGTAAAGTGTGGTGTGCTTGTATCTAACTCAGGAAGGTTAAATGGTGTATGCCTTTGCAGGTGCTCAACCATCTGTTTTCAGTCTTCTTTCTTCTTCTGACACTCTGTTGTTTTTTCCCCTCATATTGAGTGTCATGATTGATTTTTCAATTCACTTCTGTTTTTTTTATTTTCCAAAAACTAAATAAAATGGCTTTTCAGTGTTGAGTTCATGAACATATAAACAATACAGAATTATTCAGTTCCATTTAACATAAAAAACTCCCCAAACCACACACTTTTACTGACAGAGGATTTACTGTAGTCCTCTCAGTAAAAAAAAAAAAAAAACAAGCATTACTGACAATTAGACATCAATTATCTGATCAATTGCACAGCCCTAATTCCTATTCAGTGTGACCAGTCTAAATCCAGTGAATGTCTTTCTTCACCAATCCCACCCCATCTTTTCTTTCCTGTTTGCAGAGATTCGATCTGGAGGGCGAGCACCTAAAGATGGCCCTGTGAGGCAGCTCCCCCTGTACGACACGCCCTACGAGCCGGCGGAGAATGGGGGCGACTCGGACCCAGAGCGGTTACTCTGCCCACGCGAGAGCCGCCTGCCCCAGGACGATGAGCGGCCGCCCGAGGAGTATGACCAGCCCTGGGAGTGGAAGAAGGAGAGGATTTCCAAAGCCTTTGCTGGTATGTTCTACAATTTAGGGGGGTTCTGTAAACTAGTTCATAATTTTTAATCCTGTAGGTTTATACAGGTGTATATATGTGTTTTTAATATAATGAATAAATTATAGCTTTGGGCCAATAATATCATACCATGTGTATTTGCAAATCTGTAAAACATAAAGCAGTGTAAGCCTGACAGTCCATTACCAGAACTGCTTCAGTTTGCCATGTACTGTTATGTATTGCCTAGTGGTGTCTGCAGATCTCCTAATGTAATTGGGTCTACTTTGGGGATGCGTGCCTCTCAGGCAGGGCTGCAATGTTGATTTCTGGCTTTAACACAATTAAACCTGATATCTTTTCTCTCCTCCCTAACTAACTCTGACTGTGTTTTTTCTAACTTTAGTAAATGTGATTAAGGTGTCTGGAAGGTTTGAGGATTCTGTGGCTGCTGCTTACACTACTATTGCCTTCTGTTTCATCTTTGGTACACTGGCTACATTCTTTTGCAGGTGCCCAGTCTGTTCTGATCCAGCTGCTATGGGGTGCATGCTTGGGTTTCGCAGGTGCATGATGCTGTAGTAGTCCTTAGACGTGCAGCCATAACAACAAACAGGGCTGTTCCCAAATCGTTTTGGTTTGCAAAACGTGCAAAGTCTTCCCACTAAAGAAGTTGATCAATCTATTCTACATTGGCCTTTTATCTTTAAATATACTTTATATATATTGTTCTTTTTTATTCTTGAACAGCTCTGCTTTGTTATGACTGCATTAGCTACGAGGGCTCAGTAAGTGGCACTGGATCAGGTCCCCACAGAAGAATGGACTGCACCTCTAAAGCCATCACAGGTACCACTGCAGTGGCTGGGAACTAACCCTCCTCTGTCTAAATATGTTACTTCACTCTTAAACTGCCATTTGGACTGTTTCCCCTTCCCCTTCTGTAGTACTTTGATGAAGACTCAAATGTAGTGTATTTCTTCTTTTACTTCTTTTTTAAAATGGTCATTTTAACATGAATCAAGTGTCTTATTGGTATGCTCTGCTACACAGCTTAAATAGACAAGTATGACTTTCTTGGTTAGAAATTACAGTGTATTATAATCAACTCCCAACGCCCCTACTGAAAGAAGACCAAATAATCAGGATTCAGGCTTGCAAAGCCAGCAAAGTGTGTTTAACCCCTTAAGTCAGTCTTATTACAATTTAAGAGTTGCCAGTAACAGAGTTAGCACAAAATTCTTTAAACTTTGGTAACCATAATACAGAATATATATTCCATACCATATTGAGGAAAATTCTGTGGCATAATTTATTTTGCATTCTTTTTAGCCTGTCCCTTTCCTCATTATTCCACACAGCTCCTCTTGTTTGTGTTGTTCTCATCAAGTCTCACTATTTCATGCAGGGCTCTAGTGCATTCCTAATCACTTCTCCTCATTATCTTTTTGTCAAGCAGCACTCAGAAGTTTGTTTAGAGGTTTATTTACCAACACAGCACAGCCTTTTTCACACTTTGCAGACAACAGTCACTCTTTTGGTTGGTGATAAATGTTCTTTTGCAAATCAAAGTGCTGCCTGAAAATTGGAGTAATATTTGTCTTTCACAAAAGGTGTTTCCCAGTGAATTGGGAATGAACATTCCCTGTTCAAGTGTAGTCACAATGTGCTTGTCATATTTACAGGTATATAACAGGTTTAGTTAATTCCAGTGATTAACTATTCTTAGAGTTTGTTTCAGTCCTCAAAAACACAGCTCTTCAGTATTACTAGGTGGCACTGAGTATTGTAAGGGGTCAAAGGAAGGAAAAGGTTATTCTGAGGAGAGAGTGATGCACATAGGCAGTTTTTTTTTAATATTAAGGTATAAATATGTTGATTGAATATACAGTGATTTGTATATAATACACTTTGTAAAAATGTTATTGTTTATTATTTTTTGCCTTTTTGGATACAACAATGCCAATGTCTTTGTGATAAAATCTATTTTAACATGTGCTCTAGAGTCTGTATATACCAGGTAATGGTTTTATTAAAATATTATTATTAAAATAGTTTTGTAGATTGGTTACCATTATTCTGATTAATTGTTGCAGTCCTATGTCACATTGTGCTCTTCAATCGGAAAGCCACACCTCTCTGTCACTTGTAGAGTTTAGTTCCTCTCTTAAATCCCTAAAACCTAAATTCTTTGGTATCACATGTCCCATGCAGGCACCGGTTGAGAGTTGTTTGAAGGTGATGAAATTTTAAGCTAACATACAAAGGTCAGGGAGTAGCTGTAAGTCAACGCAGGAGACATCTGCAAATGTTTGCTCTGGAGCTGTGTAATCTGTGTAAGAAGCTCTGTGTCTGTACGTCTGCTATATTTTGTTCGTATTGACCTGTATGAGATTGGTTTGTAACACAGCCTCTAACTGGAAAGCTGTATGTGTGCTTCACTAGAAAAATGCATGCAAACAACATATTATTTGCTTATGAAAATGGATGCTTGAGCTTTGTAATGCGTGGACTTCATGTGGCTAGCCTATGTGAATCAAATAGCTGCTGCCCGTGCCCTGGTAATAATGCAATCTGCATAAAAGCCTATTTGTCTTCATTAATGATAAGGTTAGAGACCAGAGGAATGCTCCATGCTGCAGCACTTTCCTATCAGTGGGTGCATGTTCACTATTATTATTCACCGGTGGGCTATCTCCTGACATGTATGCGGTGAAATGTAAATGCCCTTCCTTGTTAGGCTGCTGGGGAGCTGTGTACTTGTGCTTGGATTAATCAGTCATCCTGCATGCCCCGAGCTGTATGCCCCCCAGCCATACAGCTACTGATGCCTGATTGATGTTCTAGGAGGGAAAGAGTAAAGAAGATTTATTAGAATTTGGTCAACTCAAGACTCAAACATGCACAAGGGAGAAAGATGAGATTGTCAGCTCTGACTTTATGGCACATGGCAGCATTCCCATCAGGAGAGTGAGCCTCGTCGCAGCAGGAGAAGATAAGGAGCACTGTTACTTAATCTCCATGTCCTATGCAAAGTTTTTTCATTCGCCCTTTGGTCGCTAGTAGCCCTTATATTACACACACATACAGTGTTGCCACAATACAAAATTAAATTTTCATACTAAACTTGTTTCTGATTCTGATACTACAAAAGACATTTTGGCAATTGAAGGCAACTTTCTACACAAAATAATTACAAATTATATTTTTAAAAATTACAATTACAAATTATATTATAAATACCTGTTCAAATTACTATATCTGGGTTGATTAGTACCAGAGTTTTGAGATTTTGACACCCCTACATGCCTATTCAATTATGATACTGTATATTAGTGTATATTGTATCTTGTTTAAGTTTTTTCTTTTTTTTTTTTTAGAAAATTATGTAACTCTCAAAGCATTACATAAAATGCTATACAGGAATTTTTTTTTTTTTTTTTTTTAATAAAAAATACACCACCATATTAAAATTTTTCACATGTCACTTTTCTGCACTATTTTTCCTAGCTTTACCAGTATTTTCTAAGCATCCATGGTTGTGCCTTGAAACTGCTCCTCGGGGCTCCTCTGCCACACACAGCTGATAACCTTCTGACAGTGCTCTTTCATGACACCCAAATGTGCCCTGCCATCTTCACTGAGCTGCGCCACGTGCCTTATCTCCACTCGCACACACTGGTCCCACACAACAGTGCTCCCAGGCTCCCACGCCAAATCCCACACCCCTAAGGAAGCCACCGCTGGCCACTCGTCACTAACCCTTTCTTTTGTCATTGAAGGCTTAGCTGTCATCTCATCTGCATGCTCTATTTTCCAGGCTTGAAGATTGCTGAAGCGTATAATGTGACGGCTAAGAAATGCATGGAGTTATGAAATGACATTTAGTTTCTATAGACTGTTGCATAATTCTTACCTCATTTGCATTGTCCCCAAAAGCTAAAAAAAAAAGGTCTGTCCAATCCCAAAGTTTGAAGTAATTAATTTGAGTCCTAAGCACATCCACCATTGGGTATTTAAGAGTTGACGTCAGTTGACGACTTCTGTTCATAATGTGTGATATATCACAGTCTCAAAGCTGCTTCTGAATATGCATGCAATTAGCTTACCAAATTAAGCAGAACTAAATTAATTGGTCGCTGGTGGAAACTGGTGTAGCATGTGATTTATGGCAAGGCTGTGTTTACCATGAAGAAATGGCACGAGCTAATGAAAAGCCTGGGTAAACAAATACCTGGCCTTAATAATAAATCTGCGTCTAGAAGCACAAAGACGAGGCAAGCCCAAGGTAATGCACAGCCAGTTTTCCTTTTGTTTAAGTGGGCACTGCCAACATGGCAGTGTGTGAGAGAAAGAGAGTGTGTGTGTGTGTGTGTGTGTGTGTGTGTGTGTGTGTGTGTGTGCGCGCGCGCGCGCGTGCGTGCGTGCGAGTGAGTGTGTGTGAGAGAGTGAATTATTTTGACTATGCTGTAGTTACCTGCAGTGTAAAAGTGTATCTCTGAGCCACTCCAAACCTGTTGAGTACAGCGTGGTGAGCATGCCTCCCACAGAGCTGATAATCAGTTGTGATCTGAATGGGGCTACAGTAGCTGTGGCAGCTGTTTAGCACTGCTCCTGTACTCTGCCACTCTCACAGGGCACCACGATAAGCTTCAATATATCTACAACCAACTGGAACTCGCTGATAAGCTTTGGGTTGCTGTTGTGGTTTAAATCAGTTTTGAGCTGGTGGGAGTAGCTAGCGCTTTTCAGTAATTACAATTTGTCATAGAGGTAAACCAAACTGCAATGTTGACATCAGGCGGCTTATGTGGTTGTGCCTCAGCAAGTTATTGAGCAAGACATTTAAATCCAGTGTCTGTGTGCACTGATGTATGAATGAGTGACTGGTTCCTTCATGTATAAGTGCTTTAAAATGCCATGTAGAGGTGGAAAAGCACTCTGGTAGTTGAAACCATTTTTGTATAATCTCTCCACTGTTCAAAGGCAGGTATGTGAACCAGGAGAAGCAATATAGCCTAACATTTATTAACATGATGTAAAAAAGAAAATGTGTAATAACGAAATAATAGCCACTTAAATGTAGCTCTGATAATGTGTACTTAACTGTTTCAGGCTACTCGAGTTCTGCTTCCACTCCTCACATTTTCTCTTTCATTATTAGAGTTTTTAGTCTCTGCAGAGCCTCCAAGTACCTCCACTCTAGGCTTTAGCAACTACATCCTCAGTCAGCAGTGCATATTATATCACTTTTTTCCCATATTTCGTAATAATATATTCATATATATTTGCCACAATTTATCACCAGCGATATTATAAATTTGCATCAGGGCTGGGCCATATATCAGTATTGAATGTGATAATGAATAGTCTGCACCTGTCACCTGCCACTATATGAATCACGTTTGCTTGGCTGGAGTCCACCTGCAGACCCCAACCCTAAAGAAAGGACTGAAAGGTGTATTTTTAGAATACAACTGCAAAGATTTAAACAAAACAACCCACTTTTCACTGGTTTTATTCAAATTTGCTCCATACTTAAAGCTTTTATTCAGCGGTCCAGCCAAACAGATGAGAGGCACACTTAACGAAATCATCTCCATGTCCACCAAGTAAGGCTACAGAGTGCATGTCATCTACCACTCCAAAACAATTACACACTGATCTGCAACGTGAAATAAGCATTAGGCTTTTCATCTCAGAGGAAGAGAGGTCCATATTTTACACCGAAGAGGAGGAAGCTGCATCATATTAACCCTGCAGTAGAAAGAACTTGTCAGACTTTTTTATACTAAAAAAAAAAAAAAGTCTAGATTTACAATACAATATTGCAATACAATACTGCAGCATAACTTAATTTCACTTAGTGGGGACTATTCTGATATGCTGGGCTTGAATAGACAGCTGTAAGATTTCATTGTTATTTTTACTAAGACTTTCCCTTATTTCACCTTTGTGTCTGCAGAGAAAAGGACACTGCTATTTACAATTCATTCAGCCTGTCCTTGGCTCTAACCATTCATTCCTCTGTGGCTTCTTTGCTCTTACAGAAGTGCTTGTTGTACTCTGGTTATACCCGACTTGGGCTTAGACATCTATTATTTACAGGACAAAGCCAGGGGAGTGTCCACTGGTCTTGTTGATTATTCTTGTACAGTCTGCATTTCCATTCATCTTTTTCATATGTTTCCTCTCTGCACAGCATTTGCACTGCTGAGACAAGTGCTAGGTAGTGATAGGTTTGCATTTTATGGTCACAAGTGCTTAAACTGAACAATCTGTTTCTTCTTTAGTCTTAATGCAGTTCACCTAAGGCCTGCTGCATATCTGGTTTTGGAGAGATATTCTTTTACAAAGAGTTGTGGTTTTGTAAATGCACTAATACATCACTATACGTCCAAGTGGTTCCACTTAAGATGGCCTTGTCCTATTTGGCATGACAAGGATTAAAGGCATTAATTAAACCACAACTCTCTAGTCTCTGTGGATCTAACGTTACTTCTATTTCCTGTTACAGTCCTGTTTGGTCCACAGCTGCTGATTCTTGGATAACAAAATACACTTGTTTGAATTCTTATCTGTTGTTCACTTATCTGCGCTCTTTTCTTCATTTCTTCTCCCATCACCTGTTACTTTCACGTTTGTGAATCCCACCTTTCGGTTTTGGTTCTTTCCGTTGTCTTCCTCTTCTTTCATCATGCATCGGTCTGGTGCCTTGGGCGGCTCTTGCAGTAGAGATTAAAGTGATCAAGGACCTGCCGTGGCCCCCTCCTGTGGGGCAGCTCAACACCAGCCCTCCTCTCACTCTAGAGGAGAAGCTGGACTCTCCGTCTCAGCCAGCACAGGCCTCCCCTGGACAGGCAGCGTGTGACCAGCACCACCATGGTGGGTGTTGGTGTTCACATTGTCACTTTGTTCCTCTGCTGTCCTCCATCTTGTCTGTCCCATCACACTATCTTCTACCTGTTCACATATAGTTTTGGGAGATCTAATTTTATATATTATAGGGCACATACTGAAATTTGTGGTAGCTCACTTTTACTACCTTGCATTACAGCACATCCAGTCCTTTCTAAAGCTCTTTAACTTCAGAAATAAACTAGATAATTACTGCAGATTTTGGTCTGGATTGCATGTGGATGAAAAGCACTACCTCCTGCATAGGTCTAGAGAGCTGGCTCATTAGTTAGACTGATTCCAAACAGTTTTTTGCCCCAAACAGTTTCTGTATGCATAATTAGCACAGCCTGACCCCTATTTCCTCTTGTCAACATACTCATGACCGTTCCAGATGTCCCTCTGGCCTGCCAACTTTACAAGCTGCTTTTGTCAACTGAAAAATGAAACTCATTTGAGCTTATGGTACTCTTTGTCACTTGTCCTCATTTCATGTTCAGCAATGTTTATTCAACATGGCCTAAGTGAATAACACACTTTCAACAGGGTTATTAGTTGCATTTTTTTTTAATTTGGAGTCCTTCCACAAGCTCTATGTAAGTGTTGTAATTACCAGGGGAAAAGCAGGACACGTAGCAGAACTAATGCCAGGAATGGGATTTCCCCCAGAGTGGGCGCACAGAGTCAGGCCATGTAAGAGGACACCAGTGTGTGCAGGAGTTGATTTATGTCCATAAATCCATGGGAAAGGTTGTGTTCTCCGGTGATAGCAGTGGATTTAGGATTGGCGTCCAGCTGTAAAGTGATCCCCTCGTCTGAGCCAGTTTGGGCCCACTTCACTTCTTCGGGGTCAAAGTTCACTGTGGGAGACACAGGGGGACTTATGACCTCTGTGACCTGCATGCATACAGTTACAATGCTCTCCTCTGGTGACCTTAGCACCAGGCAGACTTCAGTCACAAGCTCAAACACCACACACTGTGAGATTAACAATGAGAGGTCTGCCCTCTCACCGACCCAACAACTCCACATCTGCCAAATTCAAGTTTGACTGATCAGTTTGACTTGACGGTGTATACAGATTAGAACATAATATTTTGATATTTGGTGGAGTCTAATTCCTTTTACCTTTTAGCTTCATAGGTTATAGGTTTTTCAGATTTTCACTGTAAAAGCCTCACTATCAGAGGGAGAAAGCAGTCTCTGATGGCACACCTCATTCTGTAGAAATATAATGATTAGTAAATGAGAACCAATTAGTTATCTTAATTATACACATTTATGCTTGAGCGTGATTCAAGGTAACCGTGCTCCTTATTCATTCTTATTATTTAGGAACTGTTTTGCTTTTTCTGTACATTTATACATTATTTCTGTGTGAAATATATGAAGATTTCAGTTATTAAAAGCACTTTTTAATTGATCGCATTTACATTGGATTTCTATTTGAATTTTTGTTTGCATGATACATACAAATAACACCTAGTATCCTCTTCACCAATATAATCTGCTTCCTATCACACAAGTCTACATGCCCAACCTGCTTTGTGCTTTTATTTTTCTTATTTGCTCTCAAGGAAGCCATTTTCGTGTGTATGAGGGCAGGGCCATTAGCCATCAGTCTCCATCTGAATGACAGTTCAATCTGATACACACATTCCATTTGCTGTGCTTTACAAGCAGTGCCACTGATAAGACGCACCGCTGACCTGCGCATTTCCACATTTGTGTGTACATAATGTGGATGTGTTTGGATGGATCTGCATTACTGGATATCTCACATTGCCTTTGAGACATGCACTGCCTTCCATGTAATGTTTTACCCATCTATATAGTTATATTAATGTATTGCCAGGTAACAGTAATAGTGTTTGCATGATCTATTAGCACTGAAGCTGTATAATACTCTAGTAGGTGTCTGCATTCTTCATGAAAAACCTGAGTCTTGACAGAAGAGGTTGATAGAGTGAATTCCACTGTGAAAAGCTACTCAGGCATTCCTTGATGGCAGCAGGAAAAAAAAGTTGAATCAAGGTCAAATAAGAGCTTCAGTTGTGTTGAATCAGGGAAATGGGTTAATGCTGGTACTGGGATCACAATGCAGATTTGAAAAAAAAAAAATTTGAAAGGTGAACATTGGATTGGGCAATGTGAATGCAGCTTTGTTAGTCTCCATTTCTCAGTTCAGACACACACACACAACACCACACAGTATAGTAGAACACATTCTCTAAATTTGAGGAAATGCCAGAGATACAACAACAAATCATCTCTAAACAAAAGCAAAAATATTTTAAGTAGTCTATTTCAAGCTGCCTTCACTGCACATATTTCACACCATATTTCCTGGCCTTGCTATGTAAAAAACAGATCCAATCATGTTCTATAATGTAAAGCTTGAGCCCAGCATTAAGTGACTAAAAAGAGGTACAGGTGCAAAGGTTACAGATGATGTAAGAGCATTTTTAAATGTTGTGATCTGTCAGTGTGGACAGCACTGAGTCCTGCATATGAGTGTCCCTCATTAGTTTCCATGGAAACACAATTGTACCTTTTTATATTGTCCTCATGTAGACCTTTGTATTGTCTATCATTAATGTGGTTTTGATATTTGACTCATGTTTCATGTTTACTTAGTAGTATGTAGTATTAGACAACTGGCCCACACTGAAGCATACTTTCAGGAAGTGTCATGACTGTGACTTTTCAAAACTGTTTTAACAACAGTTTGAGCTTTAACATTAAATGGAGCCAGTGATAACCATCACTAGCGATGCTTTTGACTTTGTTTGAGAAATGTTATCTTTGGCATAGGCCATTGAGTTCAACTATAGATTAAATGGGGGAATGAGGGAACCCTCTACTGGTTGGAAATAAAATGACATCGTGGCTGATGTTAATCCTCGAGTCCATAGAATGCAAACCTGCAATGTGTAACCTTTACTTTCTGAATATTCAGCTGCAATAAATAAATTTGAAATCTCATGAAGATGTTTTTCCATGTAGGCCCATGTAGAGTAATAGAGCTGCTGAAATGAGTGGACATACCACACTGACAGTGCTCAGAGTTATAGATGGGCCTGTTACTCCCTGTGCTCAGCCTGATCCAGGAGCACTCACACTATGCAGAGTAACACTATCCTCTGAGTGGGACGCACAGCAGACTGGCACAAGCCCCTCGTCAATGACACGTGTGAAGATCACAGTGTCTGTCAGACTGATTAGTGTTCAGTGCTGCTAATTAACCACTTAACACAGCACTGCCCATCAGTGACAGATCGCTGCAGAAACACCAGCTACTTGAGTGCTGAGTCTATGTGAACTCCTTCTCTGGGAACACTGGCTTTGATTTGTGGAGCTTAGCTCTTTAATCAGCCAAACATGTCCCACTAAGCCTCATCTCATGTGTGACACTGAAAGAAGACACTGTAGCTCTATTTGTCCAGGAAGGGAAGTCTGCCTTGACATCATTAGGCTGACTGATGATGAGACACACTTAACTTTCAGCTGTCTACTTTGGCCTTTGCAAACACAAACACTGTTTTATTGGTCTGCACGCATTATCTCCTGACTTTTATTTGCTCTTGTTAAAAATTGCAAACACAGTCTACCCTCTGATTGGTTGAATTGTATGAACTGAGACCTACGATTGCATTCAAGTCCTGTCCAGTGTCCACTCACCTTTAGACAATTTCCCACTCGGCTGATGTTTGTTGTGGACTGTTAGAATGCTTGCTTTCTTTTCTTTTTTGTTTTGTTTTTGTATTTTAATTGCAGTATGATTTGTGTGTCATTTTACTTTATATTTTAATCTAATTGGCACTCATATTTTCTAAACTCAACTGTGATAATTTTTCATGACATTCATATTTTTGTATTACAGTACAATTTGATGGAGTGGAGAAGTCCAGAATGTCGCCTACTAAAGATGGGAAAGCTCGGCCGCTCCAGCGACACTCCAGCGGGTGTCTAGTTAACACCAAAATGACCTCAGTGGACCACAGCAGCTCTTCAGTGGGAGAGCGCATTGACCCCATCATGCCCCTGGAAAACCAGTTGTGAGTCATGATAACATTAACCTTATCATTTGCTTACTAATATGAACTGGAAATGAATACAGGTGTGCGTGAATAAACAAGAATATCACAGAAAGCTTCAGTACACGTTTCATAATGTTTTTTTATTAGAGTTAATTAAAATTAAATGCAGGTGGTATAATTATTTTCACAAACTAGACATGCATTTTATTGTATGCATATAATTCTTGACTTTTTTCCTGTAGCTGGTACCATGGAGCCATCAGTAGAACAGATGCAGAGTCCCTGCTCCGGCTGTGTAAAGAGGCCAGCTACCTGGTGAGAAACAGTGAGACCAGCAAGAATGATTACTCCCTCTCCCTTAAGTAAGGACTACACTCTCTCCTGTATAACATAAATGGATACACTACAACTGGATATGACCAGTGTGGTCCAAGGTTAAGATGTATAAAAATGCTGCACATTACAGTAGAGATAAGTAATTTAGTTTAGTGCTGACTGTGCATTTCCACCATGATCATGTTGAACTTTGACCTCACTCTCCCACCTCCTCCTGTCTGTCCACGGCCCCCCCTGCCCCACTGACCCCTTTTGACAACACCGGTGCGTGATGTGCCGTGCCCCTCAACTCGGTTATCTGTGCCCTTCATTTAACCAGTGTGACTGAATGGATAAAAACCCTTGTGGTTTTCATTCCCGCAAGTGAAACAGACAAGGTGATATGGTTGGAGAACTTAAAACATAAATTAAATAAATATCATACATATATAAACAGATAAATAAACAGAAATGTCATGCTCAGCGTTTACTTTTAAAGGCCCATGCCAGTGCCTTATCGTGTAGATAGAAGAGAGTTTTTCTCATTCTCACTCTCATGTGAAAGCTCAGAACCTCCAGATTTCACTAACACCAAATTATAACATAAATAAAAGGGGCATCATGTTTAGTGTTTTTGTAAGAATAAATGTGCATTACAATTGTTATCACCAAAAGCTATATTTGATTTGAACATATTTACTTTGTATCTGGGGACATGGTTCAATTAATTGTACATTTCACTTTAGATAGCTAGAGCTCTCTGGATTCAGATTTAGTTTATTTCTCACGGCGTGGTGGTGCTTATTAATTACATAGTTTTTTTCATTTTAATTATTTAAAATTATTTCAAGTTGCCATTGTCTGTTTTTGGAAATATCTACAGCTTGCCGCTAAGTCTGTGGGAAACAGAAGAATACAGAAAAAACCCCATTAGCATAGAGAATGTTTTCACAATCTGTTTGTGTTACTGTGCTGTCAGATGCCCCCCATCTCTCGACTTTGGGATAGACGAGGCACAGAGAACAAACTGTACGTTGATTTATGGAAATGACAGGTGCCACGTCGCTGGGCATAGGTATCTGTAAGTTCAGTCCTCTGACAGAAGCCCATCTCCCCTCCTCCTGGCTCTGAAAATGAATTAAAACTGGAGGTGAAGATGCTGCATGTTCGGGGTTGCTGAAAAATGTATCAGGGCGCGAGGTGGCACGTATGTCCATTGCATTATTGATACAGACAGATGCAGCTGAGACCCTATCCTTCAGAGGCCACAAAGTGTTTTTTATCTGTTTTGCCCTTCTAACCTTCTTTTCAAGCCACCTGCCTCACTGAGCCTCTCATCTTTGAACACTTTAAGCTATTTGTACCATTTGAACCTCAAAAAGCGTTTAGAAGTACCTCACACAGCTTTTAAGATTTTGGAGAGAAACTGACTTCTTCCTAACAAAACCTTTTAAATTGTTGCATAGGAACTGAAAATAGGGAGTGTTTTGTTATATTTGAGTGCGAAAGATTCTTCTTCACACAGACAACATGAAGACCTCATCACCAAAGTCAGTTCTGTCTTGGAAGCTCTATCAGATTTGCTTTTAAGCCTGTTTACTGTATGGCTTTACTCACATTTTCATATCTTACGAAATGTAGAAAAACATCCTCTTGTCATTATGGTAATGAGAAATGGAATTATCATTTGAAGGGTGTACTCTTGCTTTCTCTGTTGCCATAGATATCATTGAAAGCGTCATTCATGAAGCTAGAGATAAGCTTGGATTGCCATCAGCCTATTTCTGGCTTGTGGAAAGGGTTCAAGTCAAAGGCACAAATAAATCAGTACCTTCCTATGAGATGAGTCTAGATTAGCAATACCCACAATACCCTGTTTAAATGATAAATCTACAAAAAAAATAGGCTATTCAGATAGGTGACGTTAGCTATAGTGCTCCACTGCTGGGTAATGCTGTCTTTGTAATGTGATAAGGAGCTGAGGTCTTGCTGGAAAACCTGTTGGGAATCTTAAAAGGATGGTAGCTGATGAACATTTATCAAAAGCCTTTTTGAATCCTGCATTTCTAAGAAGAGCTCAAATAGCACCACCAGCGTTCAAACCAATTTAATCTCATCCCTTAGGCTGTGTAATTACAAGGATTTATTTATTTGAATTTGATAGCTTAACTAGTGTCATAAAATTAGTCCTTTCTTTGGCACAGAATATGACTAATATTTAGATAATAAAACATGCTAATGGGTTAAGTATTTGTCAGCCAAATGTCCATAGTTGGAACCTAGAGCATTCTTAGCATTTTTCTGCTTGTCTGTTATCATATGCTGTTATTTCTGAATATGGAGGAACCAAGGAACAAATGCAGAGCTTTTACATGTGCAATTATGAGATAAGTAAAAATCGTCTATGGTGCTTTCAGCTGTTTGTGCACTGCAGCTGCTGAGTACTCACCATGAGAAAAATGTGCATGTACGATAAAAGCAATTGTGTGAAGGGCTAAAATAAGATTCAACAACATCAGTACTGATCAGATAATCTTATGGCCCATATAGTCATGTTTCTCATCAAAATGTTAAGTCCACCCCATATCCTGCAGCTTCAACTCTGTCAGTGTCCTCAGTTTAGTGATGGGTAGGCTTTTGTCTCACTGGTCAAAGTCAAAATCTGTTCTGTAATTGTCCAACTAATGGGAAAAAAAAACATTTAAATACTGTCCCCTAGAAAGTACTTTAGTTAAAATTTTTGTCTGCTTTTGATTTTGTATAATTTTCTACTATTATCCATATTACTGCTTCTGCTAAAATTATTATATTGTGAATACTTTTTATTCTACTCATACACATGGTTTACTCCACTCATGTATTTGGTTGCAACAGGAATGGCTTCTGGCATAACAATGAATCAGCATGACAACCCCTGACAAAAAAATGTGCAGCAGTCATATACAAATATATAATAAAATTGTATCTCTACTCTTAGGTTTACAGTAGACTAGATTGTGTGCTAAAAAGTGCAATTTGCCCAGTGCATGTTACGGTCTAAGAATTTTCTCCTCTTTATATGTTAATGTATATTGTTCGAAGTCCACAGTATTGACACGTTCTTTTTTAAAGCCGATTACTGGCAAACTGTAAAAGGTATTGATCAACGGCCAGGGGAGCTTTTAATTTGCTCTGCATTTATAGCTGTAGCTTAAGTGATTCATCCTGGGGGTTCATTAGCCTCATCCTTATGTTGTACAAGTCTAGTCCACTACCTTAAGCACCCTACCTTTTAGACTTCCCCCGATGGCCCTCTACTGTAATCTTACATTCAGAATGCTGTTGTGTAACAGATACTTTTGTAATTGCTGTAGAGCTGTGTTTTTTCCTTTAATTTGACAACTAACAGTGTGTTTTGTGTTTCCCCAGGAGCAGCCAAGGCTTTATGCACATGAAGCTCTCTCGGACCAAGGAGAACAAGTACATCCTGGGCCAGAACAGCTGCCCTTTTGACAGCGTGCCTGAAATCATCCACTTTTACTCGAGCCGCAAGCTTCCCATTAAGGGGGCCGAGCACATGTCCCTGCTGTACCCCGTGGCCATCAGGACACTATAATGTTCGGAGGCACCTGCTGGCATATATAACCTCACTGGTTTGGAAAAGTGGGGTTGGCCAGAGTTCAACTTGAGACCAGTGGGGAATAGAAACTGCTGATCAAACAGACTCACCTCATTGGCCACTGGACAGTTTGTTGAGCTGCAAGGCCAAATGCATACTCTAAATAAGAAAAAAAAAAGGTTGTTGCTTTATAAATTTATTTTATTTTATTTATAAAAAGGACCCACTTAATTAAGTGGCATCTAACTGATGAACATCATTTCAGTGATTCTGGAGCTCCCTTAGCACTTGAGGCTTAAAATAGGTACAGAAGATGGATTTTTTCACTAGAATGAATCATATACCCTGTGCCATCCAAATAAAGTGGACATTCTGCAGAATTTTGGATGGTTGCTCTTGTTTCAATTCGGCTCTGTTAAGGAATGGGAAGACTTGAAGATGGATCCAACCTCCACTGACATAGAAACATCAGCCTTGTATGAATGGTATCCCCAGCTGCACATGAAGCAACAGGCCAGAGCTCGGCACCCTGATCTCTCTATCTTGTCAGAATACATGTTGTGTGCTATCCATCACTGAACAGTGGTATCATGCCATTGACAGTGTAAGTACCATAGTTGCAGAGACAGCCACGAGAGAGTGATGGATGGTTCCACCTATCTACCCCAGTACCATTGGCTGAGGCTCCAGCCCAGAGCCTTTTCCAAATGAACCAAATTGCCCTCTGTCTACCCCTGCTTTCCACTGGCTATGCATTGGGAGAATGAAATATGCCTGCATTGTCTACCTCAGAAAGAAAAATCAATATCATTCATCCATCTGTGGATCGATAGGTACAATGGGATTACGGACATCGATCTGCCCTCCTTTTGACATTCCCAATTCCTTTACAATTATATCAGTGTTTTTTAAGAAATGCATTTTGGGAACAGTCAATCACAAAAATTCCAGCAAATTATTCCAGATCCAAAATTGTATGTATACTCACTACTATATACGGTGATGTGATGTCAGTAACAAATGTTTTGGTTAATGCCTTATAATGCATGGGTCAATTCAAAAGGCCAGATCACCTGAGGTCCAAGTCTGCTTTTAACGATTGTTCTGTGACTGGTATATTTATTCTGGTTTCTGATGTGTTTCTTTATTGTGAGGGCCAGTACCCCTGTGGTCAGCCCTCCAGTCCTGTGCCCATGTGATTGTGGTGTTTGGACTTCTCTTGGCCTCTTTTTCTGTGGTGCTCTGTTCATATTCTTGCTTCTGCCTACTGCACGTTGCCTCAGTGGCCTGTCTCCTGACCATTTTAGATTGTCAAGCCTCAAAAACTCTAAACTACCGTAGACAACATTTCTACAATTTACCCATTTACTTAAATGTGCGAATGATTGTTGGTACAAACTTATCACAGCCATCGCTTTAGCCTTTGTTTTTTCACCTAAGAGACCTTCTTGGATTCATTTATTTGATATAGAAAAAAAATGCTGACCAGTTGCTACAGTTGGCAATAAAGTCACACGTCAGGTCATTTCGACTGCCTTGTGTTTGTATGCAAAATATTCAGTAACTAATCCAACTAATGTAGCACTAGGCCTACATCTTTACTACTAGAATTCTGTGGGAAAGTAATTTTATTTCAGTATTAAAACTAAATAAAATGTCTTGACAACATCAGTCAGAGGGTTCAACTGTGATTGCCTTTAAGTTAAATGATCCATCTGATAAAGTAATTATCAAAAGTGCACATAATCATTGATTTCAAAATATTTAATTGAACTGCTGTCACTTTTGTTATCAGTTGGTGAAAACATAAAAGGGAGCTGGCTATAAGTACAGCACTTCTGTACCTGCTGTATGCTATGCAAGCACAGACAGTTCCTTGTGACATATAAAATGGATAATTTATAATGCTACCAGAAAGGGACATGATGTATGCACTCAAGCTATTGATGGACAAAGATCAGTTAATAAAGCCACCTTTTAGAGCTTTAGTGAGGGATACTAAGATGACATTATGGACCTATGTTAATACATGTAAAGGATTACACTCGATGTGCAATCTGAATGTTCCCAGGAAAAGCTATACGTTTTCTTTCTGCTGCTGATGAGAATAATTTCTATAAAAATTTGTATTTGGTGGCTGCACTGTCTGTCAAGAGGCCTTAGCTTTGGGTTTAAAAAGGGAATGCAGGAGGGGTATAGTTTGGATAGGGGTGAGTCCGAGGGGTGGGTTCTCTGATTGAAGAATAGATGGTCTGTAATCAGTGGACATGCTTCTGAAAATGTCTATTATTAGAATCTAAACGCACCCTTTTGCCCTCCTCAGAAGTGTCTTAAGCCATGAACTAGGTGTATCTGCATACACACCATTGTGCATGTGTGTGTTTGGGTGTATGTAGTTGAATGGGTGTGATTTGATGTTAGCAGTCATCAACTTGCCTTGTGTGTCTTCACTTAAACCCGGTTAAGTGGCATGAATGGCGTTTTATTTGTGTCCATTTTGTGCCACCAATGTATGCACTACTAAAACATATCTGTACAGTCCCTCATGGCCAAATGTATATACTGAATGTACTGAATGGGGACCATGAGGCAAAGAGGTTCAGCCTAAAATAAAAATTGGGTTTATTAAGTTAAATGTGTCAACTAATGATTTGTCTGCTTGTCTTTATTTGTTACCAAACACCCACTGTTCATCAAACACAATTACAGTTGCCCAAAATGCATCCTCCAGAGTCTTCAGTGCCTGTTACCATGGAGAGGCCCCTTCAATAAACAGTGAAGAGCGCCCCATTGTTTGAGTCAAAGGCAGAACAGCAGAGCTATTACGCCAGCACTTGTTGTTCTATTATATTGATCTACTTTGTACGACTGTGCTCTCATGTATTTCTGCTTGGTCTTCATCTTTCACCATAATCTGCTTGTGGCTTTCAAAATTGTACATTATGTGTGATAAATGTGAGATTTTTACTTACTTGACTTTGGCCTAAAAATATTGAGAAACGTGAACTATAATTCAGTTGAGCTTTTGGCTACTAAAGCAACTCTGGAGCACAGTTATGTCATTGTGGAGGTCGTATACTGTGGAATTTTGTGTGGTTTAACCATAATATAGCTATATATGTTTTGGTTTCCTAACAAAAATAATGACCAACTTTATGAACTAATACTCACACTGCAGCTTCAAACCAATGGGTGAACCATGAGGGACTAAAGTGGCCTTGAGTCAAACGTGAGTTTATTTCAGTCTGCTCAAGTCAATCTGGGCAAAAGGAAAACCAGGCAATAACTTAATATAGTATAAGGGGAGAGAAGTACTAAGGATAGAAGGGATTTCTTTGGTTAGAAGAATACTGTCTGATTTCCTATAATGCTTTATTGGAGTGTGGAGAAGCTGGCCAATGTGGTCTTAAGCAGGAGGCAGACTCAGAACATGTTCCATTTGACCAAAAAATTTATTCAAAAATTCACTGTGAAAAATTAGGCAAAAGCAATAGAAATTAATGAAACTAAGAAAACACACATGTACCCGACTACACTGATGTGGAGAGGCTGAGCTGAACTGGTTTTATAGTTCCCCCACAGGAAGCACCTCCAGGTAAGTCCACAATCTCTTACCAGGTTGGATATAAGGCAACTTCACTTTAGTCTAAAGTTAACCATTTGATTTGCTACAAGGGCCTAAGTCCCCTGTACATTAAAGTGCTTACCATAAACTATAAACACTGAAACGTCAAAATCAAATATACAAAACCTAACATTTTTGTCTCCAGACCATGTGGAGTTAACAGGTAAGTAGGTAAGTGCCTGAAATGTATAACTAAATTGAATAGATTTAACCAAATAAAATGTATTTAAAGTAACTTGAATGTGTTGTGTTTAACTTGAAGGAACTAAACAAAGACTAAATAAAACAACCCAGGATAGTTATATTTAGTAGTTTAGTTGATTATGGAGAAATTAACAAATGTGAAATGAAATTGAGGTGAGTATACGGGGACAAATGCCCTCTTTGTCACATGGAGACACATTAGTACCTTTCGTATTTCTCCTTATTGGCATAAATGATAATCCAGGGCACAATCTTGATCCAAACTACCAAATCTGTGACGGGGGAATAATTGTGATACAAAATGCTTTTTCACACAACCTAATTGTGCCCATATTTCAACAGCAAATGCAGCGTGATAAGGAGGCAGGTTTTTGAAGTACTATGTTGACACTGTGCAAAGCCTAATGAGAGTGACTTTATTCATTTAAAAAATCTAAGTGGTATGTGGGAGTGGGGAAAGAATGGAAAATAACAGCTTGTTTTTCATTATTTCAACTCCCTCATGAATCAGAATTTAAATCTGCTGCTACTGATGGTGCCTCCAGTGGGTGTAATTCAGCTTCCAAACACAAAGTGAACCTTTAATGATTCAGACTATTCCAAATTTACTTTTCTATCACGCTGAAATAATGCTATAATTTAATCATGTAGAGAAGGCGAGTTTGCCCAATCCTGTGGATGAAGATAACTTGTGAAGCTTGGTCACTGTAGTATCCTCTCTTGCTTCTTTGAAGACAGACACAATTTAATTTATCATCTTGCTGGAACCATGGCAGTTACCCAGTGCATGGTGGCTTTGCTTTATTGTGAAAATACCCTTGGAGGCATTTGAAGGTGGAAATTGCCCGCAGGTGTGCGCACATATAAAATGGTAATGGGAAAACGCAGACTAAAACACTGTCTGGGTGCTGTGCTCATGAAAGGGCAATTTGCTGATTGAGCTGTCACATCCACAGATGCAGTAATAAAACTAAGCAGGGCAATTACTGTAGATGGAGAACAGTGGGTAGCAGAGGGGAGGGGGCATGCAAAATGCTCACCCCTAAAATATTGTGATGAAGACAAAGCAAACGTGGCAAACTCTAATAAGCCTGGTCTGAACAAATTCAAACGTTAATAGTAACAGTTTAACAATTTAATTTAATTTAAGACTCTCTGTGCCAATTCACTCAGCCAGTCAATCTATTTTGAGAGCCAAAAAAATGTAACTTAACAATGGTATCAAAGGAATTTCTACAAACTGTACTGTTTCTAATTAACTGAATTGTTACTGAATGAAAAAAGTCAATTCACTGCATTGAATTAACAGTCTGGATTACAAAAGATTGGCTGCAGTGCCATCTAGTGGTTCTATTAGTGCAATAAGGGTCAAACTAAAGCAGTTGAATTTAATCCGGATTTTTCAAAACAACCAATACTCCACAAAAGAAATTTATTATGAGAAACATGTAACCTATTTATTTCACTTACATAAAATATTGCCATGTCGTTGTTTAGTAAACTGAAAGGTAATTTAGCAGAGTGTTACATTTAACAAACACATCTAAATTGTCTTTATAATGTAATGTATCTTGACCACATTTTGAAAGAGCATTTGCTTTCTGTCCTCAGGCAGACTCAGAGTCCGGGGCCTCCAGCAAATATAAGCTCGAGGGCAGCCTGAATATCACCTTCTGTGGCCTGCAGCGCCCTCAGCATCAGCTCTTCATCCTGGATCCCCATGTCTCTGAGCTGCTGCATCTGGGACTGCCATCTGCCCTAACAGCACCAAACATACACAAGAAATACAAATTGCGGTCTCAAACATGTTAAATACATAACATGTAAAGTACAATAAAACACAGCCACACACTTAAAAATAAAGATTTACATAGCCTTACTTGTAAAGATGACATAGTGGTGGCTTGTAACGCCTGTTGTAGAGCCTGACTGAAGAGATCATTACTGACAGGAGTTCCTGTTGGCATGGGATTAACACCACTGGATGGGTCAGCCTAAATAACAGTTTCATACAGTCATATATTAGGTGAATGTCTTTTGAATGTTAAAGTGTAATGCATAGCTGTGTGTTAGTGAACAGACCTGGCTTGTGGTGGTAGGGGTGACTGCACTGCTGTCTGGAGTACTAGCCAGGGCCAGGGCTGTAGCCAGTTCACTCTGTGTGATTGGTCGTGGGCCTGTGGCTCCACTATGACTCAGAGAGACAGGTCTCATTCCTGATGATGGCCCCGATCTGTTTGATGTGGCTGCTGATGGACTCTGAAAATATATATTTTTATATTACTACCATTATATATATTTTTATCATATAATGCATAATACAGTTTACTCACAGACTGGAACTCTTCCTCGTCATCAGACATGCCTTCAAACATAAATCCTCCTGTCAAATAAATAACAACATACCTCATTAAAATATCATTGGCAACAGAGTACTTAACATATTTTAGGTAATAAATATAATGAGTGACAACTGCATTAGACTGATTCACCCGGCATGTCACTGTAAGAGCTGGAAGAGACGTTGCGCGATGAGTTGTTGCTGGATTGTGTAGGCATGCTTCCTGCCACAGAGTGTAGGACCAGGATAATGGCATTCACCAAAGCTGGATGTGAACTTATCAACCTGCAAAAGGATGACATATTTAAGATATTAACAAAAGTCAACATTATGATCTATATAATGATTATATCAGCTCACTCATCCAACATGTTGGGATCTGTGAATTGCACAAAGAGGTCTTTGTCCTGGAGTACACCTAAGATAAACAGGGCCATACAAAAGATTAATTTGTTTTCTGTAGCATTACATCTAATGGATAAAGAAAATTCTTAGTCATACCAAGAGCAACTGGGTCAGATCTGAGGCCTGGTGTAGCCACAATTATTTGATCCAGAGACTCTTTATTTGTCAACATTTTGTAAACCTATTAGGGAAATAAACAGATGCAAGTTAAATCAATACATTTACATTTTAAAATTATCCCTATTCATATTTGGGAGAAATTGTACAACAACAAAACTGACGCATTTAATTTTGACAAAAATCTGTATTCAAATTCACAACACTGAAGCAGGCAACTAGTTCTGTTTATAGTACTCAGGATGAATGTGCTTAGTTCTACGACTGACAACAAACAAATCTTACTGCATCTCTGTAGGATGAGTTGAGAGAATGAAGAGCAGCATGAAAAACTCTGAACTCTCTTGCAGCTGTTGCTCTATTCACAGGCTCTACATTACAAAATCACAAATTAAATGTTAATTATACTATGTATAAATACGCCAATTAATTTCCAATTACAAAAAACACAACCTGGAGCACTTTCAGGCTCTGGCCAACTCTTTTTGAGGATGTGTATGGTGGACCCATTCTGAATGCCATAAGAATCTAAAGTAAGGTCGTCCTTCAATTTCCTGCCACAATGGACCAGCTCTAATTTATAAAACAAACATAAAAACAACAATTTAGGTTACTAAGAAGGTATTATATTCTAGTTAGTTTTTTTCAACGATATCTTTTGCAAACCTATAAGTTCTGGATCTGGAATGGAGTCAGGCAGCTGAGCGGCGACCAGTTGTTTTAGGGTCGCTACTCTGTACCCTCCCGGTGGGACGTCTCCAGGCATCATTTCTGGGAAGTGGAATTTGGATTTGGGCTGGTCTACAAGCTTCAGAGACAGATGCCATTCCGAGGAAGCCATGACTGCCTTGATTTTAAACCAGAGACAGGCTTTAATTTACGTTAGTTGTTAGTTAGGTGTACAATGACTTAACGTTAAACCTAGCTACAAATAAATTACAGTGTTATTGTGATATCATAGCATTTTCTAGCACGCTGTTACGTTAAATACAACTACTAATACTACAATTATGTAAACTATCAATATGTTCAAAACTACTCGACACAGTTTAGAATCTGCTTCAGAAAAATGTAGCAAACGTGAAAATATTTGCACACTCACCATTGTATTGTTGACGTTCCACCTACTTCCTGGTTAATGTCACGTGGTTAACGTCATGTGGTTCATGTTGCGTTTACTTACAAAACAAAAATACATTTGATCACTTACAAACAAAAGAAACATATAGCTATAAAATAAATGCATATGGCGATTAGATTTTAATATATGTTGTCTATCTTATCTTAATAATAAATTTAGTACTGAATTATATTTAAATATTTATACTTTACAGAACAGCTAAAATGTTGTTCATATCTTGTAAAGGCCTAGTTGATACGCCTCAAAACAAAAATTTTACATATTAGGATGGAATAGTGTATTAAGGGTAAGGACACTTGTCTCAGATTACGGACACTGAAGAGTTAACACGGGGTCGGGTGAGTGGGGAATCTTGCCCCTCTGTATGACATCACCGCTGGACAAAGCAGCAAGGAGTGGTTAGTGAAAGGATCCCGTCCCAAATCAATGGAACACACTCTTCCAGACAGGGGAAAAGCCTTCATCTTATTGCTTATTTGCCGACAAAGACCGCTGATTTTCCTCAGTTCAGTTAAGTCGCTCATACTTGGAATGCTTAGTAGTGGATAAAACGGGGAGCGCTGCTTTGGACAGTCACCGTCGCTGGATGCTTGGCTATTTCTAACTTTAGCAGTCTCAATGGTAAGCAGAAACACATTATTAAATGTAACCTGAGCATAGCGGTCCTGCGCACTTACATGAGTTCAAGCACTGTCTCTTCCTTTGAAAAGCAACAGTTGGGTCGCGCAACCCACTTTCTTCTAAAAAGTGCTTTTCTAATGAAATTTAAAGATGTGCTTGAATCAAGACTACGCCCTCGCCTGGCAAACGTGAACATCTACTCCTACAAAGCGAGCACAAAAGTTTAGGATGTCATGTCAGCATATTGACCATATAACATATCGACCCTGTTATTTTGCCTATAGTTAGTTATGTAATTACAATGTAGTGTAGATATAATAATAATAATTCTTTTTTATTATTTCTATTTTTGCTCCATAACGTTTATTGTATAGTTTTAGTTAGTTATTATTATTTAATATATGGGAAATTTTATTACGATTATTATTCCCCATTAGATTTGCTGTAATGTAACAAAAAGTCTATTTAATATTCTGATCTTTTTTTTTTTTTTTTTTTTTTGTAATTTATAATACAGATCATGAAAACATAGATTTTTAGTCAGCAGTTTGTGATCTTTGACTCCAAACCCATACAATGTAAGCATAAAAAGTGGGGAACAACTAAGTTTTTATATGCTTCCTTGGGGCCTCTAGACTAGTGCTTGAGTCATTAAAACTTTTGATGGTTTCCTTGTGTTTATAATGTGCACCACAAGCAGACTTTAGTTTGCTGTGTTACATCATACGTGTGCTCTTTTAGGTAATACGTGTCCCTCTCTTTGTAGATGGCTTAACTTTGAGCTGCTTCCTATCTGCGGCTGCTATAATGGAACCCTAATTTAAAATGTGGTTAAGAAAATCACAACACGCCCAACTCAGAATGGAGAATGTGGTATTTTTTCACTTTACTGTAGAAGATACAGACATTGTACTTGTCTTTAGACTGGGTCAATGCACATTAAGTAGTACCACCAGACATCAGAAACATCAAGCATTATTTAGATATTTAGATATGATATGATATGATATGATATGATATGATATAGTTAAGCAGAGTCTTATGCTACTTCTCTTTTCCTGCAAAACCTCAGAGAATGACAGACTTTTCCTGTCAGCTTTGGAAGTTCCCTGCTGTCATCACCTCCCCACTCACACTGAACCAGACAAAGCCACTGTTGGGCAGAGAAATGTTCACTCCTTTGTCTTTTTGGAGGCAGACATTACTTCCTGCTTTAGTCATAATCATATATTGGCATCCATATTTATTAAAGCATTGTATTAAACAGCTTGAATTAACACTGTTGTCTTTTTACAGTTAGTGCGTGAAGTGTACTTCTTCAAATTAAATCCATCAGCGAAGACCATGCTGTTCCTCCTGCTATCTGCCATGATGGCCCTCCATACTCTGGGTTAGTATATCCTTTGCCTCTGCTCTAGTATGTGTCCATACTGAAAACTCACATCTGGGGTTGAGTCCAGTGGTAGAAAAATGTGAAAGACACATGGCATATCCCACTGAAACAAAAGCCACTACCTCAAGTGGCATTTCTCAACCTTTTTTACACTGTGGTTACAGTTGTATCATGGGGTATTTTTTATTTTATATTTTCTTAGTATTCAACTTGTAAAACAGAATAGCTTTGACCTTCTGCAGACAGGTGAGGAATGAAGCTCAAGGCTAGGGTGTAGAAATGAGCTTGGAGTGCACTTTTTCTGGTGTGACTCACAATGTGTGGTAAACTCCTTTGTGAACTGCTCACTGTAGCTGTTAGTCACACACTCTGAAGTTTCACTTCAGTGTAGTGATGCTCACATAAAACTTGTGTCATCATCAGAATGATAATGTAAATAATAGATAGATAGACAAGACACAACATTCATCATAAGGGACAAGCATAAAACACATAAAAAATAAATACAAATTTAAGTTAGCTGACTGTATCAAAACACAATGGCACATTTGTCTTGTCCATTTTTCAAAAGGTACTTTTCAAAACCCACAAAGCTAAAAAGTTTCATCTCCCCAAAATATTTAAAAAGATCCCTTCCACTCTCTGCTTTCTGGTTGAGCTGAGGCAAGCTCCTGTCGGCCACTGGTGGCACATTTCAATCAGGCTGAGTGTGTGTGGTGGTTCATTAGGGACTATTCTGTCCTGCTCCGATGGGCCTGAGGCCTGCTCATTACTGAGTGGATCTGCTGCCTCTGTTTCTGTCTGAAGGGACCAAGAGAAGGAGTGCCATGGAGCTCTTTAACTCACTCTAATGGGCTATTAGACCACCTCACATAATAATTCATTACCAGCTAACCTGAGAAGAGAATGCAAGCTAGTTATATGCAACACAATATGGTAATATTAATAATAATTACAGTCTTTATATTCTTTGTTGCTGTTTTTACATGAGGGATATGACTTTTTCAGTTTGTCTGCCTGTCTCCCTCTCTCACTCGCTTGGTTCCACTGAACAATGTGATGAGGTAATGCCCTCCTTACAGACTGGCTCCTCCATGTTTTTAACGTCCATATACCTTGACTCCTTTCGAAAGCATATTTTGCTGATAATTATGAGAACTTTGGCAACAATATAATTTTTCTTAATTTTAACACAGATCATTTTACATTTGTCATTTCATATCCATTATCATTCAGTGGCACAGATCATCAAATTGGCATAATCGTCAATTCACAGCCAAAACTTTGTGATTATTGCAGCCAGTAACTTTTAACTTTTGTATCCGCCATTGCTCTTTGACCTCTAGGCAAGCATTGTCTTGAGCATTTACTCATAAAGCGAATATTGACATTCAGGTAAGTGTCAAGTGAAAACTAAAAAGAGGCCTGCAGAATGTCAATCTGAGTACACCACAACACAACTGAACACACTGACAGGTTACTTTCTAATCACATCATTGTGAGTGATCAAGATGGACAGGAGCATAGCAATGTCATGATTCAGTAAACTCTGTAGGCTTCCTCCACATATCAGAGGACAGCCTGTGGCACCGCTCACAGGATGCTCCCGAGCTAATTGCGTATTTTCATAGTCTGTTAGCTTTGTCATGTGTAGTGCTCATGCCAAATAATAAGAATCCTTCCAAATGTTAAAAGCCGACCTGAATTCACTGGCTTACTGATGGGAGCTGTAAGGTAATTTAAATTTATTAACATAATTGGATAGATTGCATCTCCTCCTCTAGCAGCAGCAGACAGCAACCTCACATTATGGCTGGGCCTCAGAGCGTGAAAATGGCCTGCATCTATGGTGTACTCTTTAAAGGTCTGCTAACTATGAATGCCCTCACCCTGTCCTCCCGCTTGTCTCCACTGCAATTGATTCTGCAGAGAGGGGACACTTTAGCTGGTGCTAGAAATTCAATTTAGGGTTATTACCCCGTATCTGTGATGTTCTTGCTAATTTGATTGTGTCCAGTGAAGTGTCCCTTTTAAAAACAATGGAGGACAAGCTCAACTAAGATTGGTTTCGATGCAATGCATACCTAATGACAAGTCTCTATTGGATGTTTGGTCATTTCTCACCAATTCATTGAAACAAAGTGCGTTATAACTCAACAAGCAGCTCTCATCATTATTTCAACAAGTTCCTAAAATGCAGCCTGGTGGGATCCTTAAAAAATTGATAAGGCTAATATGCAGAGAATGCAGTACTGGAGCCTCCAAGACATATGTGAGAGTGCTGTGCGTCGAGTGGCTTGTGATAAATGATCAGAACGGCTGCTCAGGATGCACGGAGGAAAGCTAGGCCTTCCTCTGGGTTGTAGCTCCACTCATGTAATATTGGGTGAGTCTGTATTCAAATAAGGCAGGTGGCGGGGGACTGACTCTTACTTAACCTTGCATAATAATATTTGTGTGAATCAGCAAAAGATGATGTGCGATTTCATCAGACAACACCTGAAAAAAGTCAGCATTTACACAAGCAATTAACACATTTAAAAATGAGTGCCTTAGTTTGATCAACAATCACTTCTGACCTGTTGATTTTTCGACTAAAACTCAAGGATAAGAGGAGTTTATCAGAATGGGGTGCGATAAATAAAACTTGGAGCAGACCTAACAAATTGGAAAGTCGACGAATGGACAGATTCAGTCCACAAACAATGACAGTATTGTTAATGCAAACTTGTAAGTATCTACAATAGGGCTGAGAAATATGGTGACCAAAACTGAATCTTGATATGATCCTGTGACCATATTATTTTAATTATATTGTCAAATTGCTCACTTCTCCTATTGGTCATGCAGTAGGAGTGACAGCTGAATTCAACCAGTCAGAAGCACAGATGGCTTTAGTTATGTGGCGATGAGTTATGAGATACTAACTGCATGAATAGTGATTAAATCCAAATTGTGGTCTCGGCTCTAAATGTACAATTTTATCTTTAGTTTTAACCAAACAGAGAATAGGCTACATACTCAGACACTGAATTTGTGTTTTGAAACAGCTGGAGTTATCTAGCATAGATTAATGACTATGTTTTTGATGTACATGGATAATATTTGAATTTGCCATCTCATTATTTTAGATGTTTTGAAGATCAGATAGCATGCCATTTATAGAGGAGATGTATTAAATGTATTAGTAGATGTTACTGAGGCTAAATCTGAGAGGAAAAAGGTAGGTGATTTAATAATGCCGCTTGTTATAGAAGGTATTTTTCTTATGTGTTTTAGAGTCTGTTTAGTCCTCATAACTGTTACAATTATCAAAATATAACTGATTATTTTTTATGGTCGCCTAGTCATTATTAGTCGATCAGTTGTTGCATTCCTAGAAGGACGTCTAGGGGTATTTCATGAATGTAATCAAATAGGACGTGAACTATGATAGGGGACTGGGGGGTTAGGCAGAGGATTTGGTGTCAACACATGAAATTTATAGATGAATGGCCTTTCTTTATTTTTCTTATACACAGGTAGGAGGTTTGTCCTTTTCTATCAGCTGTTCCTCACCTGCCTCTATTATCTGACTTCCAGAGCCCATTAGGAGGTTATTGACGGGATATGAGATGACATGCAAGAATATAAAAAAGAAAGGCAAAGGAAGTAGCTGAGATAAGATGTGGTTTGGAAAAAGCCATTATATTGCACAATAGAGTCCCACTTTGATTTATGACATTGCTGAAAATAAGTAAGTCCTTGTCTCTACCCATCTCCCATCACCTGCTGTAACTCTGCTTGAACAAAAGACTTTATACTCTTCTGACAGAAAATATTAGGTTCATTGTGTTCAGAGCTTCACGTTATTGGGATCCAGATTTTAAATTACTTTTTTTTTGTATTCCATAGTTGCCAACATTGTTTTACTATGACTAAATGACTACCTTTACCCATGATAACACCAGATTCTCAGACAATGACAGTTAAAGAAATCTGGCCCTTGCAGCATAAAATCACTTTTTCCCCTTTACTGTCATTGGTTATACTTCTGGAATAACTATAATGGAAATGCCTTTATTCTTGTGTCTTGTGGTTACATTCATGACCATAAGGGGGCAGTGTTATAAAAGCATTTGCCTTCCCCATTAGCCTTGCCTTTCCCTGTTCAGTGTTGTTGGTTTTGTACTTGTTTACTCTGCTGTGCCAATATTGCCTGTGCAGTTTGTCCTTCAGTGTTGCTTGATTTTTTTTCTTATGAACTCAAATTTAAAATTCTGTTCTTCCTCTGATGTATTCAATTTTGAAATAATCCATGCAGCAGCAAGTAAGATCTTGCTGTGTGATCTTGGTGCTTGAGGTGTTTGAAAATCCCCATGTAAATGGATTTATTGATCCTATACCTGCCTAGGTCAAATTATGACATTTATGAGGGACTGCAGTCTGGTTCAATGTTATCGAAGTGTGGCACCTTGCAATGAAGTTGTAACCTGGAGATGGTATTGAATGGTTTGTGGCATTCTCGGATCAGATTTTGAAAAAAGGCTTAAAAGGAAAAGGTATTGATATACAAAATGAATTTCAATTAGAAACATCTAAACTATTATAGGCTTTCATCTGAAAGCATAGCAGAGGACTACCAGGCAATGCCATGTTCTTTATTTTTTAAGCTTATCTCATCCGTAATTCATTATGTTACATATTTGAGACAACAAAAGCGACACCAAGATGTAACTGTACAGTCTCTAAATTAACACATTAATTTGTAATGTAAAAATATATTCACAATTTTACTACAGTTCAATCACCTGTTAGTTTTAGAACCACTGCCTAAAACACTCCTGGAACTTAAAAGTACAGATAACAGGACATTTTTGCTCAGCACACTTTTGCACAGCAGAGTTGGTGACATTTGTACATTGCCTCTTGTATCTATTTGTATGTGACAGTCCAAGGGCCAGGCGCCTGTGTAGCTTTGTGTCTGACATGTTTGTGTGCTGATAGGAGCCCCTCTGCTTGGGAGCCTCAGCGTTTCTATTGTAGTGTCAGGGATCTTCGTGTCCAATCCCTCAGACAGTGTGCAGCTATGGAGCTGTCAGGAGACATGCAGGTGTAGAATATCAATGTGCTCGCTGGCCTTTGGGTGTCTCCGTCTGCGTTAAATCGTCTGGTGTTTGTGTGTGTGAGGGTTAGAATGCTTTTTGTTTGAATTCACCGGATACCAAAACAATTATTTACCAAAGCACTGATGTGGATCCTGTAGAGCAGAGAAACATAGTGATCTACCCTGATATGAAAGCACATTACCATTAGAATGAAAAATCATGGGCTGCAAAAATGTGTTATAGTCACCAAAAATGACTGGTTTGGACTTCACATTTTTGACTACCGATTCCAATTCTTGGTATGGGTTTAGCATGTTCTGCGTTCTAAAATGATTCACTTAGTTTTTCTGTCCAAAGACATCTTTTGTAAAAGAAGGATTGACCACTTTTATTGGAGCTTCCTTCATCCTTTATAAAATATTTTTCTGCATTTTGTCAATTTTTATTTGTCTGTGAACTTCATATGTTGGAAAACCAGAATTTAGCCCTTAAAACCAGCACAGGCTGCAGAATGCTGAGTTTCATACAGAATCATTTACTGCTGTCCAGTTTTCCATAAAACGTAATAACCCAACCATGGAATGTTCCAGCTCGTGTTCAGCTCCATTGTCCATCTGTGCACTCAGTGTGTTCACATCATTACTGCAAAAAGTTCTCCGTGTTAACTTACCAAACTTTTGGACTGGCTATTGTGAGGAAAAAAAATTAAAATATCAGGTCAGATATAATTGAATTTACCCATGCACCTGTTACCTGGATGGGTGACCTCAAATTTGGTTTACGCACAGGGTCCAAATCTACACTGCAGCACTTGTGATAATCATGTAAAATTACAATCTCTGAAACCAATGTATAGATTATGATGTTGAACCTGATAGTGACAGGTTAGCAGGTATTATTTTGTTCTTGAATGTTGAGAGTTGGCTGAAGATCACTTGCAGTCGTGTCTATAGCCAGTGCCCTATGCCTTGCTGCTAAGTTGGGCTCATTGCCAAAGCTTGCAAAGGCAGTAATGAGTTTATTTCATGTGAGCTGTGAAAGAGGCCGTCTCTGTCTCACAGGCACTCAAACAGAGCTGAGGCCCATAAACACAAAGTGCACTGTGTAAATCCCCATGGCCCACAGTCTCCCTCGCTGCGCTCTCTGCTCCTCTGCATCTCTTTATCAGTGAACAGAGGAAAGCGAGACCCTACTTTACCTCCCCCCTGACAGGACACTATGTCACGTTATGGTAAATGAAATGGCGCTTTGATTATTCTATCATTCTGCTTTTTGATTATGTGTTAATCCATATGCAGCCAGATGTGATCCATAGAGTCCTGGCAGCCGGGGATGTGTCCCAATGGTTCAATTCAATAAACAAGTTTGTTACTATACCTCAAAGTGGCTGCTTCTGACAGACAGATGGCACATTCCCTAATTCATCACAAGGGACATTCAGCAACCAAACTTTAGTTTACTTTTAATTGATTTTATTTTAATTAATTATATTATAAAATGGTATTTTTATTAAACTGTTTTTTAACGGCCCATTACAGTCATTGGCTATGTTTACATGCACTCCAAAATCTGCTCATTATCTGATTTCTCTATTGAAATGCCAAGTAAGCAGTTACATGTGATGAGTAATCTGGTTTATCTGATTATTCACACCTGAGCAGGTGCTGAATTTGAAGATTATGCAAAAGAGCAAACTAATGGAGCAAAGATACAAATTAAAGAGAAAATGTTAAAGCATAAAATTTGTATTCCAAATGCAATAATTACTCTAAAAATATCACCAGGTTTTTAGATTATCTGATTTCTCTTGGCCATCCAAACGCAGACAAAAATCAGACAAAATTATTGGGTTACCTGATTTTAGATCTGATTTTTTTTTTTTTTATTTGGCCATGTAAATGTATCCAGTGATGGTTGTGATGAATGGATGAATGGGGTGGCTGAGGCGGCTGATAGTTCTGCTTCTGGTGAAACAAGCAGGTTCATTCTTTTGACATTTTCAAGATGCTGCTCGGTTACACAGTTCAATATAAATTGAACTGTCCATTCTTTATTATGGTGTATGACTTTGGATGAGAGCGGTGGATCAAACATGGAGCTCATTTACAAAACACATGGTCAATGTAAATAGTAGCAGTTCAAAATAACCCATTGTGCCGGAGTGTCTGTTTGCTTCCCTCCTGATGAACCTTACAGTTTTGATGATGTCAGCGGTGCAACCCCCTTGTCTGTGTGCATTATGCCATACTAAAGACTCCCCTCTGGTCGCTCTCCAAGTGCAGGTCAGCCCCTCTAAACAAGATGCCCGTGCAGTGGCGTGTCCTTAGAGGGCCCTCCAAACAGAGTTGGGTCAGCGCCGAAGGAAGCCAAAGGAGAAGTGCTTATACTTAATGCATTCCATGTGGTCCCCAGACGCTTGTCTTTTACAGATTAGAAGCACTTTTTTCTGACTTGTTTATGTTATTGTGCTTTCATCTCGAAAAGGGAGAAAATTGGTTTCACGGTATTGAGCAGTGGGTTTAGATTTAGCAAAATTAGTGATTAAATTGGCGAGAGCATAAATAATGAATAAAGTATGAAATGAGATACCTTTTTTGTTCAGTGGAGATTAGCAATTCCAGGGCTAAAATTATTGTATGATTCCAGTGAAGGTGTATGGAGTTTAAAAACACAGTGGAGCAGCACAAAACAGTTTTGTATACAGTATCTGTCATGTTGAGGGATTAGTGTGGGGCTCATCATATAGTAGTTTCTTTGATTTGTTTCCAGATAGTATCTATAAGAGTAAGTGTGAGCTAGCTCCTTGCTTCCTCTCTCCTTCCCCCTAACCTCTTTCCCTATAACTTGTGCTGTGAGTCATTCTGGGCTGCATTTCTCTCACTGTTTATACAAGAGCTGTCACTGAATCACCACATGCTTAGCCCCGAACACAACGACCTGCTCATTAGTGCAAAGGTTGGGATACATGTAAAGACACACTCAGGCACACATGCACTCTTTTGTTCTTATTATAGTGAAACAACACCAGGTCTTTGAATGTGACACAGTATACTGTTCTAAATAGGAACCATTGGCATGCAAAAAAGCAATACTTATTCTTTAAATCAACAATATTCAGCAATATTTATCTTTTAAATCAAACATAATACAATTGATTTAAGTCTTAGCTCTTGACTAGAAGGGCTCTTGCATTTGTCACTGTCATCTGACATCTAAGTTTAAGTGTTTCTACGTTATTATAATTTTGTTTATATTTAATTCATGTTTCACATTCCTATCAGCACACTGACCACATTTGCTTTTTTTTTTTTTTACATTCTATTTATGAACTCCATCAGTAGATGGCACTGTTCCTACAGATGTTTTAGCTGTTGGGGGAGTACAAGTGAAGAGGGAGGCCTTGTTAGCTAGCTCAGCGTGATTGAAAATAGGCCTGCCTTGACTTAGCAATGGCCATCCATACAGCATATGAACCCTTCCAGATGAAAGACTTGTTTGTTGTTAATAGGTGGGCCAATTATTGCACCCCAGAGCATTCAAATCTCCTTCATGGCAAAGTCATTCTGCCTTAACCGGGCCTATGTGATGTGAACTAAGAAGGCTATGCAGACTCAAATGCCACTATGATTATCACAATTAGGAGAGGTTGAGTATAAAGCACTGTGTTTGGCTTGAGGGTCAGATAGTGCTTTTTTCTCCTCCTGTGATGCAGATGAGTGTTCATGTGGGATAAGAGCAGACAGGGATCAATGGAGAACGCTGACTCCCGAGAATAGTCTGGTGTATATTCTGGACTGGACCTGAGAAGGCTACAAATCCACAATGATTATGTAGTGCACTCTTTGCTCTCAGCACCGTCTAGACGAACAATACACTGTGGTGCTCTGACATTGACTGTTTTCAAAAAGAAAAAGATGAACAGTTCTGTGCAAAGATCACTGAAATGGAAAGATGACGCTACATGCATTTAAACACATTTAAAAGGAAAATTATCACAATTGTTATTTTTAAGTTCATTACAATCATATGACTTGAATATTAATAACAGTTGTCTGCTGAATAATCTTAACATCCCTAGCTTCACATGTTTCCATCAGCAACTTGAAAAGAAAGAACTAGATTACTAAATTAGTTTTTCTTTCTGTGCCTTTTTGGAGTATAGTAGAACTGGTACTTGTTTTCTGTTCAGACAGTGGCATCTCCTTTTCATGCCTTAAAAACACAAATCCAGTGTTCAGCACTTATTTTTGCCTGCTTGAATTTTGCAGATTTACAAATTAACCAAAGCCGTACATATGCAGTTGCTTTGTGTATTGAGCTTTAGCCAGGAAGGAATACAACACAAAACTCTTTTCCCTCCTCACCTTTTCCGCTTTCCTTTTCCCTTCTCCACAAACAAATGTTTACAACAGTTGCAGCATATATTTCAAAAACACTGCATTGATTTTTTTCAAAGACTTTCAAATTTTAACAGGTGTCAGAATGTCACTCCTGACGCCGGAACAGTAAAGTAGCATTGTGATTCAGCAAATACTATATGTTTTTACTAGACCCAGGGCCAGATGGAGTATGCTAATATTGTTTATTTTCTTTTGTTAGAGAAGTAGGTTACACATCGGTGCAGTGTGGCATACGCTATAAAGACACAACTGAAAACAGAAACTTGTTTGATATGTTTTTCTGTTTTTTAGTTATTAGGCCCGAGCACCAGAAGCTGGCAAGGGGCCTATTAGTATCACAAAGCGATGCTCCTAGTGGCCGGGAAGTCAAATGACGCGACGTGACTCACCCGTAGTAACCAGAGACCCTTGCCATGATGTAGGAATGTGCTAGAGCTTTCTGAAAATATATAGTTTGTTTGCCAAAAAAAGCGGAACATTGTTCTCGTATCAGAATATTTATGCCCAAGCCCCGACAGGGCGTAGGGCCGATTGCGTTCGCTACGACGAGCACATGGCCTATGTGAGAGGACGTCATGCAGCTTCGTCCTCTCGGTCACCCCCGGCATGAACAGCAGTATCCCAGTAACCCATGCCCAAGGCCTGACGTATAATATGCTGTTCCCATGTTAACGGATATATTGTTTTTGCTCAAATTATTATTATTAGGCCCAAGCCCCTACAGGACGTAGGGCCTATTGCTTTCGCAACAATGAGTGCATGGGCGTGAAATTAGAGCTCAAAGAGCAGAATAATAATAATCATTTAAAAAATAATAACATTTTTAGCAAAAATAATATATTTGTTAACATGGGAACAGCATATTATACATTCATTGAAAGCTCTCGAGATTCCCCACGGTACTGTGGGGTCAGTGGCGAATGACGAGCGCATCATCGTGTTGCCCATTGACACCCATTGATTTCTATGGATTTTGAGCAGTTTTACATATGGCCCATGCCTTCAGCATGGGAGCTTGGATACAGCTTGATGTCAGGAGTGTATTTGCGGGACAGGAGCTCTTCGTGCTACTTTTGTCAACATGTTGACTATGACATGTTAGCAAAAACAAATATTCATATCCCATGCCTTTGGCATGGGTTGCTAGGATACTGCTGTTCATGCTGGGGGCAACCGACGACAAAATTGAGCAAAAAGCAGTTGACAATGAAAGCAATAGGCCCTACGCCCCGTAGGGGCTCAGGTCTAAATATTATTAGGGCCACGCCCCCTGACAAACCAGAAGTCGGCCATCTTGGATTTAAATTTTCAAAATGCTGAGTCAGCAGTTTTGCTCACATTGCATTTTAACAAACTCCTCTGAAGATGCTTCACCAACAGGGCTGAAAATCACCGTCCATCATCTAGACAAGTGGGGCATCATAAGTTAGCCAATTCATTTTGATAACTGTCACGGTTTACGTGCGGCGAAGCTGCAAATTTCATTCTGAATTTCTGAAATTTTCAAATGTCAAAATTTTGTCCCGTTCACACATACAAAGTCCGATTTGGCTCAAATTTGTATCACTTGTAAAACCTTCTGGCCAAAACCTACTAATTGTGACACAAACAAAAATGGCGTGATAGCGCCCTCTACAGAACACAGCAACATTTTGCATGGAGGGTTACTTTTTCTAAAATGTATGAAATTTTGCAGAAAATTACTTTGGCTCATCTTATGGTTAGGGTTGAGGCTATAGTTAGGGTTACGACTAGGGGGCAGCAATATTGGAGTAAATTTAGCTAAACATGAGTCAGCATCTTTTGTAAACTTCATACTTTTACGCACTCCTCCTAGGGCGTTCACCTGAACAGGCTCAAATTTGGTACACATCATCTTAAGGGGTGGAACATCAAAAATTATCAAACTTTTTGACACATGTCTTACAGTCTCTGAGCAGTGAAGCGACCAAAAGTGCACACAATTTTGGAGATTTTGGATATTTACAAATTGATCCCATTTGCACAAACAAACTCTGATTTCAGTGAAATTTGAAACAATTGCTAAACTCCCTGCCCTAAAGCTACTGAATGTAAAAAAATTTAATTTGGTGCGTTAGCGCCCCCTACAGATTGAAATAATATGGGGGGGAAAAAAATTGTTTTTCAAACATTTCTGAAATTTTGCACAAAAATCCATTTTGCCATCCTGATCCAAAAAGTCAATGATACCCATGCCATATTTTTTTACGGCATCACCATAGCGATGACATAAACTCCATGTTTGGGCGATTTCACATTTTAATCGTGGGTGCACACCCCGACCTTAAACAGACTGATATAAGAAAATACAAAAATGGGTGCAATAGTGCCCCCTAACAATTTGCACAAACTCTGGCCGATTTCACTCAAATTTTTATCGTGGGTGGACACCCCGACCCTGAACAGACTGATGTAAAAAAAAAATACCGTCCTTAAACAAACTTTGGTGTAGCCATACCAAATTTGGTAGCCAGATGCATCATGGCAATAGGAACAAAAAAAAATATTGTGACCATTCCCCTTTACAAACCGGAAAAAATCTTGGATTTTTAATTTTTTTTTTTTAAATAAATACACGCAAAGATTTAGAAAAAATGGCAGGGTTAGGTTAGGGTAACGGGTTAGGGTTATGGTTAGGGTTACGATTAGGGTTAGGTTTAAGCTTAGGGTTACCTTTAGGGTCGTGACTGGGGTTTACGGTTATTGGGGTTAGTGTGCGGCGTAGGCGCACACAAGGGCCGATCATTGCCACTTGCGGCTATATTTTCTTTTCTAATTGCAGGCCAGACATTCTATCCAATAAGCCTGTCACACTGACAAACAATGTGATTCAAAAAATATATGACAAAAAGCCAAAAATCAATTCTGTTCTGAAAACACACACAAAAATATATCTCTTACCTGGACATATTAGATTTAGACTTAGACAAACTTTATTGATCTACAAGGGAAATTATTTGGATACAGCAGCTCACTCATCACAATATAATATACATAACAGAGAGTAACAAAAATAGATGGTATAGCAAAAAAGATAGCAAGACACAGGTGTCAAATGAGACATAATTATAAAAATAAATGTATAATAAGTAATAAAATATAAAATAAAATACAACATCACAGCTATATACAAGGAGTTACATCATAAAAGATGTAACTTATAAAAGATGTAACTCCTTGGAACAATTTGTCTTGTCAGACATCCTATAAAACAATTTTGCACTATAATGGCCTATAGTATCAAATATATGAGTAATAATCTATGTATCTTTCTTCTAGCTCTAATGGAAATCCAAGTCCCAGATCAGCCTATGGTGGCCCTGTATGGGAGGGACACCATGCTAAACTGCACCTTCAGCGCAGAGAGCCCCTACAACCTGTCAGACGTGAGCGTGTTTTGGCAGCTGACAGACACCAAGCGCAGCGTTCACGGATTCAGTAATGGGCAGGACCAGCTGGAGGACCAGGCAGCCAGGTTTGCCAACCGCACCTACCTGTCTCCACAGAGGCTCCTCCAGGGGAGCGCATCCCTGCTGCTCAGAGACGTGGTGGTGGCAGATGAGGGCAGCTACACCTGCTTTGTGAAGGTGCAGGACTATGGCAGTGCTGCTTTCTTTCTCCAGGTGGCAGGTGAGACAGCTCTTTAGATGTCCTATGGTTTTATATGCACCTCTGAATTACAGCTTAGGCTGAAATGCTCTTTTAAATGGTACAGATTCAACTTTAAACATTTAAACTACTTTCCCTCTCCTGAACTCTCAGGGCTTACTTTAAATATATTTTTATATTTCGCACAAAATAGCCCCGTTACGTATACATTACATACATTCTGACAATGCTGTCAAGGTTAATGTATTGATATTGCTGAATTACTGAGTGAGGTAATTCTACTATCATGCACAAGTGCCTAAAACACTATTGTACTGGGAGCCTGGGTGAAATTGCTGCAAGGGTTATAAAATGAGAATTTATTAGGATCAATTTAAATTACAGACCCACAATTTATTCTACTGTAAATTAATTGAATCTAATGTGGACACAGCCAATAACAGAATGCAATAAAAGTCTATTATACAGTAGATGGTAATTCAGTGTAATTTCTTCCCCCGAGGTATACACAGGTGCTCATCAGTTTTCCCAGGGCGACTGCTCTGTGTTTTAGTCAATAAAGGCTGATTGTGGTCTCTGTCATGGTCAGTATGTGCTGACTGTGATTATTAGCTGTTACGACCAATCAGCCATCACTAACAACCCTTCTGCTGCCTGCTTCACTGGACGGCCTAACTTCACTGCCAGTGCAAATTTAATTATTTGTATCATAAAAGCAGTACACTATTACTATATTTTTTGTGGCTAGAAAAGCATTATGCACTGCTAATGCATACTTTTCTTCCCAGTTAGAGGCTCCCTTTAATTCGTTAGATTATTGCTTTATTTTGAGCCTAGACTTTTTCATTCATTTTGCTGCACTGAAATGAAATAATAGTATGAATGGAATCGGGGCTGTCAGTCAAGTGGACAGTGGGGGAGGTCAGTGTGTGCCAAGCCAAAGCCAGACTTCTGTACATTGAGCTTTTCAAAAGGCTGCTTAGGCTTATTCCATCTCACCCTTAGCCCCACCTATTGTTTACTGTGAAGTGATTGGTTCTGGGAACTCAAGCCCGCTCCCTCCTCTCCACCTCTATACTCTTGTGTTTTAGCTTTGGGGATTGGAGTAGCGTGTTGCGAGCCAAGCCTGGTTCACCCCTAACCTCCATCCTGCTATCCTTTTCTCCTCACCGTCGTTTGTGTCCCCCCAGTGTATAGGCGGTTGTTTCCACACTATCTGCTTGGTGGGGAGTAGCTGGTTGTATTGGTCCTACTGAGAATGTGGCGTTAGTGTGTTGGAATACACCATAGTATGTGCCACATACGCAATCTGCAGCTCAGGGATCTTAAACACTATGTTATGCTAAGCTTGCTAAATATAATTAACAATTTAATGGAAATCATGTCATGCAGTTCCCAGGGTGACTCTTGGTGCAGAGAATACATTTAACATGGCTCTTTATTTGCCTCGTGGCTAAACACATGCAGTACAGTGCAAACATTTTAGACAGGCAAAATAAAAGCGATACCTTATAAAAAGAAAATAAGTTTTGGTTATGGTTTAATTTTTGAAAGGTCAAAACTGTGTTAAAAAGGTCACCGATTGGATCCAGAAGAATTTTAAGGTGTTCTCTACTAATTTAAAATCCAACTGAAGATGATAAAGTCACTTGCTAAAAGACCTCTAGGAGTTCTACAAGTGAAGTATTCTTTAACAGATTTAAAAATAAGGGTTTTATAGTTCACTTCACAGCATTTACTACATCTGGGTTGAAAAGGATTTCGAAACTGCACTCTGGTTGCCCACTTTTCCAGATAGGTTGCCTCTACAACAGCGAATATCCTTTTGTTTTATTTGAATTATTTTTACCACATGATGTCCTATAAGAAATATCTTACACATTTGCATTTACATTTTCTCAGCTCCCTACTCCCAGCCAGTGGTGACTCTGGAGCCAAACTTTAACCATCGACCCGGGGACGAGGTAGCGCTGACCTGTGTGGCCTATGGTGGATACCCCCAGGCTAAAGTTGTATGGCGCAACGAGGGTGGACACAACTTGACTGAAAACATCACAACTTCACATGTAGCCAATGAAAAAGGGCTATTCAGTCTCACTAGTGTTCTGACTGTGGTCCTGGAGCCCAGCAGCACCTACAGCTGTCAGCTTATCAATCCACTGCTCGGTGAGGAGGGCAAGGCCTTTGTCTCCATCTCAGGTGAGCGCGACACCATTAATCTTCTCTACTGTAAACAGCTTTCAAGCCCTTCAGTCAGGACTGTGCCTTTCACTGTGATGGGAAAATAAACACCTTAATATTCAATGACAATGTGTTTGCACTTTGCCGCACAAACTAATCTTGTTTTTGCTCATGCGTGGCCTTCTTTCTTATTAAAAGTCTTGTATGCATTTGTTAATCTTCCTACCAGTTCAATTTCCTTCTGTCATATCAAGATTACCTTTGCCTATGTGTTAGCAGAAACAATAGACAAGTAAAAATGAGACATAATACCATGATTGTTTATGGTTTATCAGTTAATCGTACCCCACTATTTTCTTGTGCATTGTTGTTTTACATGTGCAAGTTTACGAGAGTGTATACAAATATACATTGAATCTCAAGCACCACCAGATTATATCTGTTGCTGTAGTGTCATGACAACTGCTGTCTCTAAATTTGATGTATTTATTTCTATTTATTATTTCTTCCTTTTATTTAAACAGGAATTCTCTGATTCAGAATATATTTTACAGTACTAGTCAAGTTTTTCTTATTTTTCATGATATACTCCTCTTATATGTATGGAAGCCCATTTTCACCAGTAAATAAAAAATAAAAGCCTCACAGAAAGTCATAATTATGAGTTTATGAGTAACTCGTAATTATGACTTTCTGTGAGGTTTTTATAAAACTTTTTTAAAACTCATAATTACGAGTTAAAAACTCATAAATACGAGTTAAAGTCATAATTATGATTTTTAAAGTTGACTCTGAATCTGCCCTTGTCATTCAACCACACGGTCATTTTCCTGGAGAGGCCATCCTCCAGGAACTCAGGACATCTCCACATGGCCCAATTTCCTTGTTAACTTTTGAATGTTGTGCAAAGTGTCCATCTACGTTACTCCAAATGGGGGGATGAAGCACCTTTGGCTCTGCGGTGCACCCGGTCTCCTGGCCTTAGCTGGGAATTGATGAGCTTTGCTGGGCACTACTTCGGGTTGCTCAGTGATGAAAATATGGGCACATAGTAGGTGATATGAATTTGAAATACCACGATAGAATTTGCATGCGCAGTGCTGTTGTTTTCATCCGGACTAACGCACATGGAGCGAGAAGCATGGCGCCGACAGGGGAGGGAGAAAGCACCACATCCACTGACACAGACCAACCAGAATTTGTTTACAAAAAGGGTGGAACCTCCGTGGTCTGGAACTGGTTTGGTTTTCGCCCGGCAGATGCACGCCAGAGCACTATATTTTGTAAAACATGCAAGCGGGTCATTGTGGCGAAAGGAGGAAACACAACGAACTTGTTTCACCATTTAAAGCAAAAGCACTAGCAGTAAGCAGTAACAGAAATTCAGTCAGCAAACAATCGGCGTGGGGGCGTGTCGGCGCACATGAGAGACTAGACGTGTGTTAATAGGGCTCTCACCCGATAATCGAGTTTTATGACTAAAGCAAACAATCGGCATAGCTTTAAACAGTGGCACACTGTATGAAAGAGGTAGCAAGCATTGGGGGGAAATTACCAATGCAATAACATGTTGTTTGGCCAGGGATATGATGCCGATCCAAAACGTAATGATCTCCGCTACATGCTGCACCCCAAAAAGTACTTTTCTCAAGTCACCTTGCCGGCATTATATGATTATATTGACTTGATTGTCCACAAGTGTCAAATGCTCTGTCTTTGGTAGTTTTTTTTTGCGTCCACTACGGATATGTGGTCGAGCCGCACGACAGACCCGTACATGAGCCTCACAATACACTACATGGACAAGGACTGGACACTACAGAATAAGTGCCTTAAAACAAGTTTTTTTCCCCGAGGACCATACTGGGGACAATATAGCCAAGGATTTAAAAGAATTCCTCAACTCAGGGAATCTTCCAGAGGATAAGCAAGTGTGTGTGAAAACAGGCAGTGGAGTGAATATTGTGAAGGCCATGGTGCTTAACAAGTGGACCAGGCTTTCGTGCTTCGGACATCACCTGCACATCGCAATAGGTAAGTCATCATAATATTAGATTACTTGGACTATTTTAAAGAATGGTAGCCACACGCGATTTGCATTATTGACATTTAATGTTTATTTTAACTTGCAGTCTGAGGCTGGATATGAGGGGTTCTGATTTTAGTCCTTTTGTAGGCTCCAATAATTTCTTCTCCATTTCATATTGTGGCTTATTGTTTTACATAATGATAATAATAATAATTGAGTAGAGCAATACAATGAGGTGATACTTGATGTGGAAAATTAAGCAACCATTGCTGTTCATGCTTACATGCAACAAAATGCAAGTAAATAAATGACCAGATAATAAATATGCTTCATTCTGCATTATTAAAATATATGCATATTTGAATGCATATAAATACAGAATATTAATTAAATACACTTAAGTGTCATATATTCAAAACTTTTTTGTGTCTTTTAGAAAGAAGCATAATGGACCCAAGGATTGAGCGAGCAGTTGGGGTAGGCAAGAAGATTGTTGCTGCCTTTGGCCACAGTTGGAAGCACCAGCGAGCTCTCCAGGATGCCCCAAAAGAACTGGGCCTACCAGAACACAAACTCATAACTGAATGTTGCACTTGTTGGGGTTCAAGGCAGAAAATGATCCAGTGGCTCCTTGAACAAGAAAAGGCTATAACACAGGTTTTAGCTGCTGATAAAACCACAAGGCATCTCATATTGACATGGCAGGACGTAGAGGTGCTCGACTCTGTCAGCACTACATTGACGCCACTTTTAGAATTCACAGATGCATTTTCTGCTGAAGAATATGTTACCATTTCATCTGTTAAGCTGGTACTTCAGATTTTCAACAATGACAAAAGCTACAAAGACACAGTAACAGAGAGACTTATAAACATGGCTTCTCTCCTTGATCCTCATTTTCGCACAGAATATCTCAGTGAGAGTGAGAGTGAAGCCATCAAAGTCCAAGCTATTAGTGAACTGGAGCATCTTGTGTCAGAGCAGGGTAGCACCACTCAAGGTGTTTTAGCAGAAGTTCCTTCTCCATCCTCAGGAGAAGAACAGAGTCAGGGAGCTTCTAAAAAGCCAAAGAAGAGCCTTGGAAGCTTTATGAAGGGAGCAGTAAGTGAGATGTAATGTGTAATGTGAATTGTCCACCAGTAGACAGTGAATGTGAACCACTTATGTGGTGGAAAATTCAAAGTCACATCAGTAGATTAGCCAGAGAATACTTGTGCATTCCAGCCACTAGCTCTGCATCTGAAAGGTTGTTTAGCACAGGTGGAAATGTAGTCGTCCCTTAAGCCCTCAACTGTGCACATGTTGGTGTTTTTGACAAAGAATCTTAAAACTTGAACAAATGTAGAGAACTTCATTCATCTACATATTTTATTTTTATGTTTACTTAAGAGTTTGTGCAGTTTTATTATTTGATTTATTTATTTTGCACACTGTAGTTTTATGTTGTAAAGCAACTCTACTTTATTTTTGTGGATACATGTTTATGCTCAGGATTTGTTAACATTATTTTGATTATTATTTAAAAATTGTCCGTGAGCAATTTACAGCTTATGCACTACTGATTTTGGTACTAATATTTATAGCTTTTCAAAAAGAACTTATTAAATGGAAAAATGTTCACTTTTTGTATTTGCGCAAATAAATTTGTGCAACTTTGAAGTATTTTGTTTAGTATCAATTATACCGTATCGTATATCATTATTGCCAATTTTCAAATTTATATTGTGTTAAAAAAATTTGGCCATATCACCCTGCCCTAGCACATAGCAAATAATTTAGATACAGTGTAAAGTGAATTAGTAAAATAACTACACATTTTTCCTTGACTTTTTTGGCATGACTTTTAAACTCATAATTATGGCTTTAAAACTCATCATTATGACTTTTAAACTCATAATTATGAGTTTAAAATTCGTAATTATGACTTTTAAACTCATAATTATGACTTTCTGTGAAGCTTTTAATTTTTTTTATTTATTGGCGAAATGGGCTTCCATACATATGTCTATCCTCTCATGATATACTCCTCTTAATGTTTGAACACAGAAAGATTAATTAGCACAGTAAGTGAATACACATTTTTTTTTTTTTCATAATTACTGTGGAGGATCTGATATATCCCTTCACCCAGTCTCTGCCCACTTCTCATGTCCCTTTGGCTCTGCTGTATGGCACCTCTGTGTTAAGTGCAGAGAGCACACTGTGTAAGTTGGACCAAGGCTGGCTGTCAGATAGGCGCAGTACTGTGTGAAATGGCTCATAAATAAGTAGCGGTACCGTAGCCCACTCTCCCCTGGCCGGGCTGGTTCCGAATCCAGGGTCCTTGGAGGTGGAGGTCGAGCCAGAGGTCAGAGAGAGATGCTCCACTGGGCTGGCAAATGACTGTGCTGTCTGGAAACGGGATGCTCGATTGGCAGGGCAGGCTGGCTGAAGGTGGCCACTCTAACAGTTTGACTTTTTCAAAACACCACTGATAAGCAGTTGGGGGATGTTCGGAAAGTGGAAAGGAATTAAATGGATGGAGACAGGGAAATGACATTGAAGGAGCAGTTTAAAAATAGCCCTCAACTTGTGTTACTTTCGACGCTGCTCCATTAATATGCTATTTCAGGTGCCGTCGAAATTACTTTTTGTCACATTTGGTCTCCTTTATTTCCCCTTTACAAATGACATGTCAGACTCATTTTGATCCAATGCTGAGTGAGGCAGTCTCAGTTGGTAATGAAGCTGGATAAGCATTTTTATTCAGTTAGCTGAAATACATGGACAATGACGTTATAAACTTTCCTCATGTTGAACTTTCCCGAGAGTAAAGGGACAAAAACAGATTCATGCGGTGAGCCATGAGTGATACATGGTACAGTTTCAGGGCCACTGGAAGTAATTTTTAACAGGGGGTGCTGTGAATCTAGCAAGCGGGAAACCTGACGCTGACAACGGTATTTCCGTAAGCCTGCATGTTTAGACCTAAAATAATTAAATAAAAATCTAAATACACATAATAGCCTACATGTGTCAAAATCACTTCCCAAAATATTCATAAAGAATTTTTAAATGGTGCAAAATGTATTTATTTATTTATTTTTTAATCTCCCTCTCGCCACACTGCCCTGTAGAGTTTTGTCTTTATATGAAAAGTTGTATGTACTACATCTACAAGAGGAACAAGGTAAACACACACTACTGTATTTCAGGTGGCAGTGATACAAGAGAGTTGTTTGAAATGAAAATCTATTTTTGCGTTTGTTTATAACAGCTGGTGTATCCTTCTGTAATTAATTTTGACCTAGCCTAGCAGAACTCCTCTGTTAGAGTGTTGAACTGCTTGCTGTATTCTCTTTTAATCACTCCACACAGAACTTCAGCAGTGAAGAATCCATCTTAAAGGCTAGTGAAACCTGGTTTAAGTTTTAAATGAGCGAGAAAAGTCATGAGGAAGAATGATTGTGACTATGTGAGGTGAGGGAATAAACGAGAGGCTTCAGATTTTACACCCTTTTCAGTGGCAATGGCATACCAAATCTCTTTTAATAGATTGTCTAATATGCACTGTGAGTGCACCTCAGACTTGTGAAAACACTGCCCATGAATTCCAACTATACTCTGACTGAAAAACAATTTAAAGCTGAAATATTTTTACTTTTAGCCAAGGGTAGCATGCCTAGTGGTAGAAACACCCATAAGAACAGCTGGCATTAATGAAGACTCCGGTGATGGAAGAAGCAACTTCAGTCCTCAAATGAACCGTGGCCTGTCGGTGAGGCCAGCCAGCATGCTTGTGTACCACTCCTACACCCCTCCTCTGCTTGTCCTCACACTCCCAGCCAATTCAGACCACTTTGTTCGCCTCTGAAAGAATAATGTTTTGGACTTTGCAGGATAAAGATTAGGATAAAGATTGTATATCCTATCATTCTTAACTGATCCTCCTCTGATAGTGCAGCTTTAGCATTGTATCCCATCTCGCGAGCGGCGTGATTGCTTCACAGTGTTGGATGATGGCTGTGTTTCAATAGCTGTCACCAGACCCCCCCTCAGAACCACCCCCATGCTGTCTGCCTGCGCTCAGTGAGGATGGTGCCATTTCCCCATGACTCTGCTGGCACAGCACTTCCAGTAAGCACTGTGGATGGAGATAGATGGAGTGGGCAAAGACAGAAGATGAGACCAGCAGATAGAGGCGAGGGGCTTAGGAGGCAGAGAAGCAGATGACAGAGAGCAAGATTGAAAAGGAAATGTCTGCTGAGCTCAAAGATGTTTGATGGTAGATAGACTTAATTATGCTGTTGGGAATTTACAAGTCAACACAGTAGTTAGCATATTCAGCAGTGACAGGGCTCAGTAGTTTGAATACTGCTCTTGGTTTCTCATTCCTTAACCTTTCACACAGTCTCCAGTTATGTGGCAGTTGTCCACTAATGCGAGGAAGAATTAACTGGGTCTAACATTCACTATAAGACTATAACTACAAGACCACCCGAGCTTTGCATTGCAGAAAAAATAAAGTTGGAACAACATTTTAAGCATGTGTGCTTTTCACATTCTCCTAGCATCAATAACAAATTGCAGTGCTGTTCCTTGTTCTTCACTAAACAAGATCTTGTTTAAATGCAATTAACTGGGCTTTTGGAGAAGCAGAAAACAGCAGTATAAATGAATGCGTTGTCTGTGAAGCAGCAAGCAGGCAACATCCCAGTGGAGCTCTGTATTAATTAGTGTCCAGTGTACAAACAGGCCTTTTTCTTCTTCTTACTCCTCCTGCTGAATCTGTGCGAATATCTTATCAGAAAGTCAGCCGGGGGAAAACAACCAAATAGACAGATGATGTAATGTGTGCTATCTCAAATAAATTCAGGGAAGCAGCAACAGCATTATTGTAAGCATATTATTTCATATCAGGATCATTCACTTCAGCCATTGCCGCTGTCAGGAGAGATGTGAACGAGCCTGACCACGCTGAGTGAGTGTTGTGCTCTAAATACAGATGTTTTGCCAGGTTAGATGAGGACAGACTTTTGTAATGATTTTGTATGACATGCGTTGTTGTATGCAAGACTGACTTAATCAAACCTCATGCTTCTTGTCACAAAACAATACTTCTACATCTTAATTCCTGTCTGCCGCCTGCTTAAATCCATCTTGAGCTGTCATCCCTCACCTTCCCTTTTTAGAACACTGTATTTATAGCAGCCATAAAAGCACAAAAGTGGCTCTATTGTAATTGATTGCGTTCTGTTTGGTTTGGACTCACAGAAAGGACCATCTCCCAGACTGCCGTGCCCAGCAGTGTACATTTCACACAACTCCTGCTAAATCCTCTAAGAGCAATTGGTTTAGGGGGCCTGGCACCAGTCCTGCCTCGCTGATATGAAATCATATTAGTCGCAGTGGTTGTGAGAATAGCCCCCGACAAAGGCCTGGGCACACCTTCAAGTTTCCCTGTTTAATTATTCACACTATTTATTTGTTGTTTAAACCCTTACACCTGATAACAGCATGAGTTATTGTTTCGCAGAAGGGTGTTTGCAACCTCAGTAAATTGCTTTGTTTTGTGCATGCAACAGTTCAAATTGCTAGCTGGCTATAGACAAAAGCATTGTCAGGCAGTATTATGCATTTTCAATTAGAACTTGTTAAGAGATTGTCCTTTATCTCTAAATAGGAAGCCTTTTTTCCTGGAAAGGTCCACAGACTAATTGATTAACAAGTGTGAAATGGCAACAAAGGGCTGTGGTGTGGTCCCTGGAGAGCAAAGTTTATGAATAACTATGTCCTTTTCTTTGGTGGAAACTTCTACATAGTTCTACTGAAATAATTCACACATACACATTTTAGTAAAACATTTTTGTAGTTTTCAAAGAATTAGAATACTAGAACCACTACCATGGTCCCTTAGTTTATTCATGTTAAATATACATATTGCTCGCTTTGTGAGTTTGAATTCTGGTTCTGGCATTTGGATAATATTGTGCTGCCCTCCCCGTTTAGGGCTAGTCACTACTGAAAAAGATAAATACTAGTACATTTACATACACTGTATATACACTTAATTCAAGTGTCCATTACAATTAACCCGTATTCGTTTGTTATCAATGCAATTTGAATGGATGACTTCATTCCCTCTGAGACACCATATCCTTCAAGCTGCATTAATATCTGTAGCCAGTCATGTCTAACCAGAGCCTGACGACTCCCAGGTTATTACAGACTGACTGTCCACAAGGAAACAAACTGGCTCTTCTTACCTTATTAATATTGTCAACTATGCTTAATTTGATCAGTGCTGTTAGTGCATCTCTCCGTCAACAGTGCAGACAGCTCAGTGACCCACAGCCCCATCATATCTAATGCGTCTGTCTCAAAGCTCTTCAGCCATTTACCCCAGCAGATGAAGACTGTTGTCATGTGTAATGTCCATTCGTTTGCCTGATGTGCTTGTTACTGGGGTCAAGTACTCCAAATAGAGCTGCTTTCATAGTGTAATACTTACGTTTACCAAGAAATTCACATTCGGGATATATTCAATCATATCTATATGGATTACTATGATCCCCCACCTGTCTCACCTCTCATATTAGTACTGATATAAAATGTCAGTATTATCCTGAATCTATCCTGTTTTGAATTTTGAAACAATTTTGTCTCATCATATTAGCTTGTTTTGTTCACACATCCAGTAACTGCTAATGTGCTTCTCCTTATAGGCACTAGTGTTACATGTGCAGACATATGTAGTTCATCAGCTGGTCCCCTCTGTTCGCCTTCTCCACCATTCTGGAAGAGTCAGTCTACACTTTACCGAGTGCAACTGAAAAGCAGCTGAAATGATCATGGAACCATTTGCTTTATGAATCCACCAAGTTTATAAAGCATTGCGGCAATTGGTTTGACAGGAATCCGCTGAAAGATTTATGATTTCACTTTTTATTTGACAAAAATAACATGATTAAAATTATTGGAATGAGAGAAATAATAATAACCCTAAGCCATAAAAAAAAGCAGTTAGCAGTCATTTTGATTCATATTTTTCTGAGAGACTGTCTGGCACCTTCCTGTTAGCTCTTTGCTCTCAGAAAATAGCTGCAGTAAAGCTTAAATGTGCATTATTGTTAATTTTTAGGAATCCGCTTAGCAATAAATTATGATATGCTTCCTGATTTGCAAAGTCTTTGTTTATTACAAGTTATTGAATGAACTGTGGGGTGTCAATACCTAAATGATTTCTGATCAGCTGTTTTACATTGTTTATATCATGAGCTTTAAGACATGTTATAATGCTGTTACCTCATCAAAAACATACCTGCAGAGTTGTGTTTTGTTTCATTCACACGTTTGAGTAATCCTGTGTTATTAGTCTGTCTGTACATCTCCAAAGCTCAAAATGCTCTGAGGTGGTAGTTTTCAGGTTAGCAGCCACCTTTTACCTTTTGTTCAGAGATTGGCAATTCTACAGCTGAAATTTACCAATGATTCTAGTGAAGGCAGTGTTTTCAGTTTTAGAGAAGAACTCAGCCTAAATATGCAGGGTTTGTGTGTTAAACATGTATGACTGAAACAAGACACAGCAGCATTATAACATAGATCAATTAGCGTAATGTGGGCCCTTTAACTTGAGCCGTATGTATTGATCTTATGTACTCTTCTGTTCTGAACTTATGTACATTTGCTAGAGCAAGACATAGCAGAAGCACTCTACACACAAATTGTACTTTGTTTTTAAACTCACCTAAACCACAGCTTTGAAGCAAAGAGGAATATGCAGTGATTATTGAGAGTATGGTTGGACTTCAGATGTGAAGAATTGGGCCGATCTGCTCCTGAGTTTATACTTGCAACTTTAGTCCAGATGCTTTGAGAAACAACTACCAAAGACGGCAGCAAAGGAAAATGAGAAATGCTGTTTTATAATGAGAGCCCAAGGCAAAGAGATAGAGATATGTCTTTTAAAAATCCGTCATTATGTATTCTCCAAGTAAAACTGCAGCAGGAGAAGCATACTAAAGAACTGAGCTTTTGAAGAGTCTGGGCAGAGGTCCCACTGCTTTGTGATAAGCTAAGCATACAATAGCTCTTCAACACCTGATTTTATTTTAGTTTTACAGACTTTAATGTTTGCTTGCTGTGTTTTTTGGTGTCAGAACAAGAGGAACTGCGCAAAACTAAAAGTCTTACTGCATAATTACCCGCGGACATTCCTTCACAGAAAAAACAAAGACAGTTCTGATTGAATCCAACACGACAAACAGATGGACAAAGACAAAACAGAGCTCGTGTTTGCAGAACACGCTTCATATCAGGTAAAAGAAATTACGTTTATATGTGCTGGTTTTATTTTGTACAAATCATAAAGTTTTTGCACATTAAGCGAAACATTGCTAACCTTTAGTGCACTAGCAAGCACATAACACAATGTCGTGTGTGCCATTTTTTGTACAGTTGTTTTAAAGAAAAAAATCCCAAGCCATCCAAAAGTCAACTTAACTACTTCTAATGAAGGTACTAAGACCTACATCAGAAAGATGGAAGGATGTGCTCTACTGTAATGTTATCCACTCCACACGTTTTTGTATTTGTTTTTCAGTAAACTGTTGTAAATGTTTTTTTCTGTTAAATTCATCCCACTATTTTACAGGAGAAGCCTCCTGGATGCTGAAAGCTCATAGCCCGTCCCCTCTGTGTTTTCTGTAGCAGCAGGAGGATCTGGCAGATCAAAAGGTGGAGATGTAAGTTGTTTGCGGGGTCCTTTAAATGCCTTTTTTGTACAACTATGTAGCCTTTGTACAACTATATAGCCTATATTCATTTTATATTTTACTATATTTTAAAAGTTCATCTATAAATCTGTATTTGTGTATTGTTTGACATAACTATTTTAATACTTTTATTTCTGAACTACTGTGTCCAAGTCATTTTCCTTGTGGATCAAAAGTCTTGCTTTTTAGAATGCATGGCTTTTGAATGCCATCCATCCATCAGGACAACATCATCTGCAAACAGCAGAGATGAGATCCTGTGGTCCCCAAACCAGATCCCCTCCAGCCCCTGACTGTGCCTAGAAATTCTGTTCATAAATACAATGAACAGAACCGGTGACAAAGGGCAGCCCTGGCGGAGTCCAACATGCACCGGAAATAGGTCCGACTTACTACCGGCACTGCGAACACAGCTCCTGCTCCAGTCATACAGGGACCGGACAGCCCTTAGCAAAGTGCCCCGGACCCCATACTCCCAGAGCACTCCCCACAGGACCCCAAGGGACACCGTCGAATGCCTTCTCCAGATCCACAAAGCACATGTGGACTGGTTGGGCAAACTCCCATGAACCTTCAAGTGCCTGATGGAGAGTATAGAGCTGGTCCAGTGCTCCACAGCCGGGACGAAAACCACACTGCTCCTCCTGAATCTGAGGTTCGACTATCAGTCGGATTCTCCTCTCCAGTACCCTGGAATAGACCTTACCAGGGAGGCTGAGGAGTGTGATTCCCCTATAGATAGAACACACCTTCGGTCCCCCTTCTTAAACAGAAGGACCACCACCCCGGTCTGCTAGAGGTACTGTCGCCGACTGCCATGCGATTTTGCAGACGTGTCAGCCAAGACAGCCCCACAACATCCAGAGACTTAAGATACTCAGGATGGATCTCATCCACCCCTGGGGCCTTGCCACCGAGGAGCTTGCCAACCACCTCAGTGACTTCAGCCAGGGTGATGGACGAGTCCGCCTCTGAGTCCCCAGCCTCTGCTTCCTCCTCAGAAGACGTGAGGTGGGATTGAGGAGATCCTCAAAGTATTCTTTCCACCGTCCAACAACATCCCCAGTTGAGGTCAACAGCTCTCCACCCGCACTGTAAACAGTGTTGGTGAAGCACTGCTTTCCCCTCCTGAGGCGTTGGAATTTCTTTGAGGCCGTTCAATAGTCCTCCTCCATGGCCTCTCTGAACTCCTCCCAACTCTGAGTTTTTGTCTCTGTGACCGCCTGGGCTGCAGCACGCTTGGCCTGCCGCTACCTGTC